>CM075861.1:69911449-70048949 GCA_037975125.1 Latrodectus hesperus
AGTAGCATCGAAGTAACAATGTAAAAGTATTCATCGGCATACAGCACTTTCTGCCAATGTGTCACCTGTTATGCACTCTCTTTGCGGTAAAACTCGGAGGTTTGGGAAACACAGAAGTCCGAGAGTGCTTGGCGCAAGTCTGCTACACTGATGAAAGATTTTCCACGAAGATGATTGTCCAGGGAATGGATAAGCTGGTAATCTGATGGTAGAAGATCAGGTGAGTAAGGATAATGGGACAACGTCTCCCAACCAAGTCACTGTCTAGTATTCCTGGTCACCCCCGCGACATACGTCCTTGCGTTCTTCTTCTACTTCTTCTTAGATTTGGGTTTGTATGTCATTGGGCACCTCTGCTTTTATCAGCATTTTGTACTGTTAACTCCAAACCCAATGTTTCCTAGTTCCAGTTGCTCGGGTCACCCACTTTATTAATAAAGTCCGATAACCCTTTAATGGAGTCTAGGTGTAACTCTCTAGTATGGATGATGCCTAGAGAAGTTAATCTAGGGAGGGCAAGAGCCTCGCATTCGTAAATGATATGCTTGGCCGTTTCCTCTAGCGTATGACATTTACTGCAGATAGGGTCTTGCTGAAACAGTCCCATTTTATGGAGGTGTTTTCTGAAATAGTAGTGCCCAGTTATGAAGCCTACGATTAAACATATCTTCTGCCTAGAGCATCTTAGAATTTCAGACGCAATCCTCGATGATGTTCCACAGATCATACTTTTAGCGTGGGTTTGACCAGGAGTGTTGAGCCAAGCTTCATACATCTTCCTTGCGTTACCGACCAAGAACAAAACACCCTTGAGATTAACCAGTTGCAATGTCTACTGTCCCAACTGTAGCGAGTACAGGTCTGCTGTGACCGTTTGGTTCGTTATTAGCAATTCACAGCGAACCACTTGACGACTAGTCCACCAGACACATGCTTCATCAAAAAAGGACAAATCTCTCGACCTTAATTTGAGAACCTATGCATTTGCCGTAAGTTCATACACAGCACTATCCCCAAATGTTTGACCTATTCAGCGACTTGACTCAGAAGCTGATAAGCCCACACTGAAGTCGTAAAGCAAACAGCACCGAATGAGCCCTTTCGACACGTGCATTTCTCTTCATTCCTTACGAGTAACGATTGATGAATGTGCTCGGTGGACCTCTTTCATAATGACTGATATTTATACTCTCGACTGACCGGACCACGTCATACACTAATTTATGAATTTCATCGTTTATGAAATTTGTTTGGAAATATAATATTTAATGTAATGTAAGCTTGATTTTCTTCTCTTTGTTTTAAATTTAAATACATAAGTTAAATGTATCATTTTTCCTTTTACGATCATATTAAAAATTTCCATATAAATTCAAAATATCATTCATGTTAGTTTAAAATACAATATAAATTATAAATTTAACAATATTAATTTAAAAATTTCTAAACTGATTATGTTTTGAGGAGGTATAAGATAGCTTAATCGATTGATTTTCACTTTGAAATCGATAATGCTTATTTATTTATGTAATAAGCCCGAAAAGCATAAATTAAACTAGAATACTTTCATTTCGAATGAGAATAAAAGGAAAAATAATCAGAAGGGAAAATGCTATTTCCCAACTAAAACTTTTGAGATACCTGACTTATAAAAAAATAAATTCGATCAATTGTGAATAACGTATCCATAAATTACGCAATGTCTTTTTTTATCTCAATTGTATCTTTTGCAATGCATCGTAAGTATATAATTAATGTTAGAATGTCTTCGATTCTTTTAACTAGAAATGTAAACAAGATGGTAATGATCCGTGACGTGAATTTTAAATGACGCCATTCATTATACATCTCATCATTGTGATTTCAACACTGTCTTATAAATTCGTTTCATTTGTAACAAAGAGAGAACAGCTTGTAAGTTAACACATAATAATAAATTGTCTCGTATTGTTATTACTTGAAATTCATTTATTACTAAGAGTTGCAAAAGTAAAAATAATATAATTAAGAAATCATTTGCGTCATAATATGTAAGAAGAGTTTTCCTATACAATGGTATTATGTACAGCACATAATAGTAAATGGTAATTAATACTTTAATTTGTACTACTGTAGAAAATGCTAATTAATATTTGGTAGTTTTAAAATCAGTTAACTAAATTGAAAAAAAATTGAGGTAACAATTTCTTTATTATAAAAATATTGAATTCCTGACCGTAATTATTTATTCCATTGATGCAATGATTAAAAATATTATTCGTTAAAAAGATTCCTCTCCACTATTTGTAAGTAATTTTTTCTTACTCCATGTCATGATTATAATTACACAGCTGCCATATAATCCAGCATGCCAGTTCTGATTTTCTTGGTGACGAAGAAATATCGCCAAAATGACGTATTGTGATGTCTCGTGATGACGTATTTGCTAGGATTGCCAAAATAGAACAATCTACATAATTTTTATCGGTATCCATCTCTATGACGTAATAAAAAGTAGGCTGCCAGAGAAATAAGAAAATCCGCCAAAAAAATCACCAAACTCAGAATTTAGCAAGAGGGATTATATGGCATCTGTGCCCAAATGCTAATTGTATATATAATTTATAACTAATTCCAAACTTCAATATATCATTTTTTGGATAAATATTTCTCTTGTTTCATTCAACTCTTGAATATATTCTGTGACTTTCAAAAGTTAAAAGCTCTGTTTTAAGTTCCCCAATTGTTATAATGTATTCAAAGACACTTATTTCAAAATCAATTTATATAATTATATATATATATATATATATATATATATATATATATATATATATATATATGTATATATATATATATATATATATATATATATATATATATATATGTATGATATAGTATATATATATATATATATATATACATATATATATATATATATATATATATATATATATATATATATATATATATATATATATATATATATATATATATATATATATATATATATATATATATATATATATATATATATATATATATATATATATATATATATATATATATATATTATGCAAAATTTGCTGTAAAATCTTTTGGGAATTAATGATTAACATATAAAACAAATTAAAATTTGGTTACAATAAATTAATAAAAAAATTTATAATTATTAAGCTTAATTAATTATTATTAATAATTTGAAAAGCATGATTTTTCGGTGTAAAATATAATAGCTCTCAAAATATTTCATTATAGCTTTTTTATGTAAAATATATCATATATAATATTTTTAAAATAATTTTGAATTCTTTTTTCGACTCTGCATTTTCGAATATTTGAAATGTTAATGCTTGTAATTTATTTTCAGAAAACTTTTAAAGTTTTTGTTTAAGTATTAGGGAATAAAATCACATTCGCAATAAAGAGAAATAATTTAAAAAAAAAGTCGAATAATAACATAATCTCGTTTTTAAAATTCAGAAGAATATCACAAATATTTTTGACATATTTTGTTTCCTTTTTAATAAAATTAAAAAGTTATATGATCAAGTTCGTATGGTTGAGTTACAAAAATAAATTATTTCTAAGAATTAATTTTAGCGTTCTTATTTTATTCAGATTTATATTACCTTTAATTTTCTTATTAGTGACTCAGTAAGAAAATGGGCATATTTAGTACAATTTTTTAAGAAATTATTTTAGCAATCAATCAATTATAAAAAATGCTTCATTCTCATTTCAGTACAATTGGATCATAGAATATCAAAGTGCTTTAAAATGTTTCTTCTTCTAAAACCATAAAACTCATCAGTAAGTTGTTTTTCTATTGTACTATTTCTATTAATTCCAAGACAATTTCATGCTTTAAAAATTTAATATTCATTTTTTAACTTTATAATTTAATATTTACATGTCTTTTTTCTGATTTATGAGAGGTTTGGTTTGAAAAGTAATAAAAATTAGTTTATTAATTGAGAATTAAAAATATGAACTATTTTTAATTCTCAAATAATAAACTAATTTGTATTTCTATTAACTAAACAGTTAATAAAAGAAAAGAAATATCATTAATTTGGTATTTTAAACAATAAAGTAAAGTATGGATGTCTCAATGTAGAAAATACCTCGATTAAATTAACTGAAACAAGTATTGAAGTAGTAAACAAGTAGAATTTGACCAGAGAAGACTATCTATCGGTTACGATTGGTATCGAATATCGGTATCGATTACGGAATGGATACTTGGGAATTTACAGAGGTTTCTTCTCATGCGACTCTTCAATACGATCCGTAATCAAAGAAAGCTTTTCAAAAACCAACATTGGTTTCAAACATTCCACGCCCGCCTTCAGGTATTAGATTGTTGATTCCAAAGAGTGAAATGGTGATTCATTCAAGAAATGCAACTGAGACACTATTTTAATTTTTAAAAAAAATCATTCGAATTTCAATGTATCTGAAATGTAATCTTGAATTCTCTCCTTTTCATTTTCTGTTATTTGAGTATTTTACAAAAATATAAACTAAAATTAGAAAAAGATATTTCAAATAGAAATCAAAATTTTCAAATAAATGACCTACGTATTTTCACAAAATTTCTAACGGTGAGGATTGGTGCTGCCATCTATTGCCATATTATGAAACATATAATTTGTAAATTGATTGGTATTTGATTTTGAAATTTGATATTCATATAATTAACAGTGAATTATTATTTTTTTCACTTCTTTTTCGTTATATTATTTTAAGAAATAAAACGATATTCATTATGATCATAGTTAAATGTAATTTTTTTGTTTATAGGAATTAATTACTCATAAATATAAAAAAATAGAATAAAATTTATTAAATCCTCAAATTAAAAAAATTGAATAATTGGATGGATTAAAAACCAATTAATTTTATAAAAATAAAATTATAATTTTTTATGAGGACAAAATATTTTTATTGAAATTAAAGGATACTACTTCTTTTTCTTATTAAGCCGCAAACTTTTTAGAGTTTACATATCCCAGATAATATTTGCAGAAATAATAGTATAATATATAATTGTTTCTAAAAAATATTTTTTTCCTGAAATACTACATATACATGCATTTGTAATATGGAATGCTAAATATGCTTTCATAAAAATATTTTAAGCTAAAACAATGTTTATAGTTTGATGAAATTAAATTCATTAATTCGTTAATTGCAATTTTTTTATGACATACAATACTAAGCGCATTTATTTTAATGAAATGATTTTTATACGGATACAAATACATATTATTTCTATAAATAAAATTACTAATACAAGATTTTTTTATAGTTAAATTTATCCAATTAATATTAAAATTAAAGACTTGTAACTATGAATAATTATTAAATACATTTTTAGTTGCATTACTTAAGATTTGGTGTTTGAAATAACTGTAAAACATGAGATTTAATAGTTATTTTTTGATTATGAATTTAGGATTTAAAAGAGTAATGTTTTGATATAAAACGTTTCTTACATAAATTATAATTTTATTTTTAAATAATTTTCCAAAAATAATTTTTATATTTTCATTACAAATTATCTTTAAAAATATTTTTCACTGTTATAAAAACTCGAAAAATATAATAATTAATTTTACACAATTCAGTCTCCTGGTTACTTTTAATTTATTTGTGTACGCGGTAACTAAAATATAAAAACTGAGATTAAGTTGTCATCAAAGGCAAAGAATATGTATTTAAAAAATTAAAATACTTCAGTTTTACAAAAAATGGATTAAAAAAAGAAATTTTCCTAATGAATATAAGATACGTGGGCTTATGTATGTTATAATGTAAAGAGCTCATCTTTCTGAGTAAGTATTTAAATGCATAAATATGCATTCTATTACAATGAAATAAAATATCAGAAGGCATTTAGAGAACTAATAATTAGAATCCGATAATATAAATTGTCTCATTCCAAAATTTACCAGTTTGACGACCTGCTTGTGCGTTCCAATCGTTTAGATGTTTAAATTAAATCACATGGCCATGAAAATTTTTCATATAAGTTTGCTTGTAAATTATTTATTATATTATTATTATTATGTATTAAATTATTCATTATGATATATTAAATTATTTATTATGATGAAGTTTATTCCTCATAGTTTATAATGCATTTTCCGCTAATGTTTTAAAACATGTAAGAATTAATGAAGGAAATATTTTTTTAATTAAATCTTTAGGAGAATTAGTGATTTTGTTATTTAATAAAATATATTAAATTTTTCATATTTTATAAAAATAGAAATTAAAAATTTTAGATACCCCAATCCTTAGAAGACTCATAAAATATTAGGTTATAATACATTACTATGCTGCAAATATTTAATACAAGTATAAATATTTTGTTACTGTAAAAAGAATAATTTATAAATGACCTGATTACCTTCTAGAATTTTAGATAGCATCGAATCAACATCCGACTGCTCATGAATAAATTCTTCACAGAAAATTAACAGCTTTTATATGTGAGCAAGCATTTATTTCTTTGTGTGTGTTTCAAGTAAAAGTAATACCATTTGTAAGAACAGCTCTCAAAATGCTTCTGTTTGAGACAAAGAACACACACGCTGAGAAAATTGATTTATTTACAAACGCATACGAAATGAAAATCAACACAAAGCTGTTTAGAGTAATCTCACTTCGAGTAGACGTAACACGGCGAAAGCAGCTGAACTGAAAACTGTATTTGCTTCTTTCACCGATTAATCATTACTTAATTAGTTATTTAGATTTTTTTAAGACAAGAGAGTGAAAGAGATAGTTTCTTGTCCTTTGAAAATTTTATTTATTAGAGATAAAGTTGCACGTTTTGAGTTTTATTATCTCAAAGTAATGATTTCATTTTATAGTTTTGCTTAAATATATTTCAATACTTTTGATTTTAAGTTTGTTCGCTTTATTCACAAAACTATTCATTGTTATCAGTTGATAAGGAAGGCATCTACCAAAAACTCAAAAAAGGGTGTCACGATTGACTAAATTATTCAAAAGATGTTCTTAAATAAAATATCAACTTTTTCAATTCTCCAAGAATTGTTCAAGTTATTGCTAGTATGTGTTAAAATCATATACTTCTTTATTTACACTTATATTCATTTTTTAAAATTCAAGGAATACAATGAAAAGATTAGTTGCTACTGAAAAGTACGAAAGGAGATTTTCGTTGGAAATATTATGTATCTCATCTTTAAAGTCCAAAGAAAGACTCAATATATGGAGTTTTGTTTTTTAGCTGAGTTAAGTAATTCAGCGCTAAGGTTTCAATTCCCTACTTTGTAGATTCAATATCTGCTTGTGGCACTGATGATTGTAGTCGTTCAGAATACATTTTAGGTCTGCATCAAGTTGGATCTCCTATGCAAGATGAGATAGAGTTGCAAATAAACCAATTTATGCTGTGAATTTGTTGGAATTCATGCCTGGCACCATTTTTTACTTGTAAATGTAATGTCGTTATTGATGGTGCATTTCAGTCAAAATGTATTTATCTAGTAAAAGATTCATTCCCTAAACTGAAAAATGGGATTTTATTGTTTGTACCTCAGAGTAGCATATTAACATTTTTGTTGAATGCAGCTTTCATCATCCAAATAAAATAAAAATATAAGAAACATATGAAAGTTAATTCCCTCTAAATTTAATAATAGATATTTTTCTAATATGTATGAAGATATTATCAATTTCCGAAGCTTCCCACACACTATAACTTAACTCTTACAAAAATAACCTTCCTATTTAATGAATAACTTTTCAGTGTGAATAATATATGTAAATATTTGCATCATTTCTTTACTAAATTTTAAAATCGAATGGTTTGAATGATATTAAAAATTTTTATATAAAATTTGTTTGTTTACTGTATGTAAAATTTCAAAAACAATATCTGGATAAATTATTAATTTTATTGTCTTTGTTTAAGCACATTATGCATTAAGAAGTCATTTTTACTGACGATGAAAGAATATAACATATACTAAATATTTGCTTCAAGTTTTCTTCCTATTGTTATTATATAAAGTTTGTTTCTTGATAATATTTTCAATTATTTTGCATTGTCAGAATTCATTTTGCTTGGATGGGAGCTTTTTGGCTGGAATAAAAAGAAATAATAGATTATTATTCTTTCTTTACTTAAATGTAATGTAATTTTTATTATTAGAATTTAAAAAGAAAAAGTATTTTTTTTTATTAAATGTATCAAAAAAAAGTTTAACGAATAGAAATATCTTGATATAACTAATTTTATCTAATACTTTAACTAAATGCCTTAAAAAACTAATTAATACTGAAAATTGCATTATAATAAATAATTAACTAAAAATTTGACTTCTTGTAAAAATAAGCCTTTTTTTATTAAGTTAATCAAAAATAAGTTATATTAAATATAGTCAAAAAACGATAAAAATATTACTATTTTGTCAAGTTTTATCACATAATTCAATTTAAAAAATCAAGAAATATTGACATTAAAATTTCACACTTTTTGCTAAAATATTCTTATATTATTCCGTTGCATACACTTCCCAAATTTTATTTAAATATTTCCTGCTTGTTTTCGACACTTTTAATGAGATAAAGGACTAATAAAGAATAATTATAAAGTTACATGCAACCCCGAACTCCTAAAACTAATAAATCATTCAATTTTAAACTTCAAATAAAAGTATTAAATTTCAAGTATTTCTGCTCTTTGCATTTTGATATGTTAAAACATATAGATACATGTAAGCAAGATATTTATTAAGGATGACAGTGAATTAGTAGCTTTACAAGAAGTTTTTAATCAAATATAGAATTAACTATGAATATATTCTTGATTATATCATCAAATATACATTATATAAAATCAGTTTTAGAAAGTTAAAATAAAAAATATTACATTTAAGGACATTTTTAAATAAAAATTATCAAGGTTAGTAATCTTGTGAGTCGAAAGTGACTTGCTATCAAAAATAAATTTTAAATAAATGATGAATTTTCTTTCGATTAAAATAAATAATAACTTTTTTGGACAGTCATGTTATATTTGAAAACATTGCTATAGCCTTTCTGATTGGTTTGCATATTACCTCATCCCTGTAATCCGGTTGCTACAAATGCTCATAAATACGAATTTTTCCAAAACTAAAAATAAAACCCAAGATAAAAAAAAACTCTATTGACAGAAAAATAATCTAATATACATAAATTAAGTTTTAGCATTGATTCCTCAATAGAAATATTGCTAAAAATGAGTGGGATTAAAAAAATTACGAGAATGCTTAAATTAAAAGTTTAGTTTAAAAATTATTTGTATACATGTAATTATAAAATAAATATTCTTTTTGACATGTTTATGTTTAGTTTACTTAAGTAAGTTAAAATAATGAATTTATATTTTTATGTATTTTCGACTCAAAATCACAAAGAAATATTGCATATGATCGAATCTCTTTCCTTTTATGTGATGTGGTACGGAAAGAAAAGTATCATTTCACGTGTCGATGTCATCATTAAAGATCTCAAAATTATGATTTGATTAGATGTATTTAGAGACTTCTGGCAGTAATAGACAGCCTGCTATACTTTTGACAGGAATAAGCAGCCAATTATGTATCTTGGTAACCGGATATAATCTTCATCATTATTTAAAATAAAGTCAATATTTTTGATGTGTACTTTTGTATTATTTTTGACATATTAATTCCAAATCCATTTCAAATATGACAAGCAATTTATGATTTACTGTAAATTGAAAAAAACACACACACAATTAATAAAAGATACTATTGGATCTCTACTGTAATACGACAGATGGCGCTATTAGCACTTCAAATGAAGGCAACATTATTACTTTAACTCTGACAACATTTTCTACTAGTTATCTTCTGTTGTTTTTTGTGCTGTAAAATAAAAAGAAAAAGTAAAAATAAATATTTTTGGGAAATATCACTGGATTAATATAAACTTATAACCCATCTCGTATTCTATAATTTGGACCTGAACTATTAAATAAACCAAGTATCGGGTTGTAACGAAACTTTTTCACCAAAAATACTTCTAAATAAAGTTAAAGAAAACATGAAAGTAGTACCTTCAGTGAGGTTAGCAATCACCTGCCAAATTTATCATTTTATACCAGTATTTCGATAGTTCTTCAAAGCTTTCTGCCCAGGGACTTGCTAGTCTCGAGTCCAAAAACAGATCAACCTTATTATGGAGGTCTTGTGACAATGATGTGTCCTCGAAAACAGCACCAGAAAGACACAACTGCAGGTGTGAAAAAAGTAGAAGTCTGAAGGAGCGATGTTGGGTATGATAAAAGATTAAATTCGAGTCCGTAAAGAATCTAGCTGATGAATACAGAAATTTTATTTGCTAGCATTTTCTTGATGGAACAGTAGCTTCTTGCACTAGAACTCAGCTCGAGATTAGGATTTAATAGCAGCGTCAACACGGATTAGCATCCATATGAACATCTTATCACTGATGATGGTAAAGTGAGTACTTTTCCCATATACTCCTTGTGGATAATGCCGATGCAAAGATACCATCAGACAACAAAGCATGACCTTGTTGTTAGACAAATTGCTCCTTGCGACGCTGCCCACGGGTTCACCGGGCTCAGACCAACCCCCTTTCTAGCCCGTGTTGTTGATGTAAATCTACTTTTTGTCACAAGTGGTGGACTGATGCAGAATTTTGTACTTGCGTTGCTATTGTAGCTGATTAGTGCAGGCATGAACACGTCTGTATTTATCTGCTTGAGTCAGTTCATGCAGCACCCAGCGATCCACTAGTGCAACTAATGGATATAGTACTAAAGTATAACTCCTTAGCTAGCTCCCAGTAATCACCCGAGAGTTGATTTTGAGCCAACTCTAGTGATGATTGAGTACTGATTTTCTTCCACAAGTTCCCTCAGGTGGGTCTCATCAAACATCAGCAGGTCGGTCAGAGAGCTCTGCTTTTTTAATGTCCTTGTTTTGAACTTTCGTTATCAAATCTTCGCAGTGTCATGTGATACAACATTAGTACCTAAAAAGATGTTCGTATGATTTATAATATTCTGTAGTTGATTTTTTGCAACAGAACTGGAAGTAAATATCTCTAATCTGGTAACGTAATAGTTCCAGTTCAAACATCATGTACTTAATAATAGCGATATGTTTTTACACATCTCACAACAGTGTGTTCTAAACTCTTCATTTAAATACCAAAAATCGTCTGACAGAGAATATAAACGAAAACGCCAGCACCATCTATTTGCAGTCGATATTAGTTTGGGTGAATAACTTTCGTTGCAACCTAATTATTCAACAAAAATGGTTGAGAATGGTTCAAAGGAAATTGCTACCATCAACAATATTGAAAATGATTGATAAGCTGAATAAATGCAGTGCAGCAAAAAATTCATGCAGCGTCATTAGCATTTGTCAAATTAGAAGATAAGACAAAATGTATTTATAAAAAAGATGAATTTATGATAATTTACCTGTCTTCAAATTCTGATAATGATACAGAAATAAAAGCAGTCATGTAGAATGGATGGATTAAACTGAAATTTACTATGGTATTTTTACATCCGGAAAGTTTGTGTAATAGAATTTCCAAAAATAGAAAACTTCAGCCCTAAACAATTAGATTTCTCGCTGTCAACCAATGATTTGAGTATAAATCTACAAAAATTAGAACTAATAGATTTAAACGGTAATCTTAAATATTTGTTTACTTTTTGGTTCGTGTTCCAAAAAATAGACGATCTGAAAATAAAAGATGACATGAAATTCGCATATCTCATGCAAAAATAAAAAGTTCGGCTTTTGATTTCATTCAATCTTATCAAATATCTAAAAGTAAATATAATTGTTATCAAAAATCTAAATAGTCTTTTCGCCAATGATAAAATGCTTAATGATACATGTACATGAACTTTTGAAATTCTAAATCAAACACAAAACATGCCTTTCACAAATTTAATTTATCAATTAGGCACTCATTTGCATTATTAGAGAATTTGGGGGTAGCAAATGAAAAATATGCATGCAAGCTTTATCCGTTAATTGAAGCTTTTAATGCTGAACCAATTTTAATTGCATGGGAATGAGGGAGAAAAAATGATTTTCTCGAAACGCTAAGGTAAGTTAGCAGAATCTTCATCTATTAATTTAGTTCTATCAATCCAAGTTTATTAGCACTGAACCCCTGAATACAGCAAAAAAGTTTTTCTTGAGAAAGAAAAACAAAACGCTTAAACCTAAATCATACACTTATCGAGATGTAAATTTTGTCATAACTGAAACAAAAATGAACAGACACTTTATAATTCTGATTTCATAAATGCTGAGCTTGCTATTGAAGAGAGAAAGCCTACTGTTACTATACATCCATCTTCCCCCTCAAGTCCTGCAGGCCGCCTCAAAGAGTGCTCTTATAGCCGGTGAGGGGGTGTACCTGGGCGGAACGGGTGAAGTACGTCGGGAGAGTAATCTCCTGGTAGGGTCACCCAAGGCGTGAAGGCCGTTCCAATATGCTCAGCTAAGGGCTGCAAGCATAGGAGCCAATTCAGACTTCTACCTTTGGTTCTAACATAGGACAAGGTGCTCCAGGTCTCTGGATCAACAGAAGCTGTCAAATTTTCCCCTTTACCATGAGTCACAACACCATCAGAGATCTCTTCCATTACTAAACAACGTACTTCTAAAACCTGGGCTGACCCTCCTGCTCACCCTTGGTACTTCCAAAGACATCCTGGAGCCGCCACAACATTTAAGGGCTCCAGAGTACATCAGACGACACTGTATCGACTTTCTACTGGTTACTTGAAGTGTATGATCTTCGAGGACGGTGAAGGAAAATACCCAACATGCCCCAAGTGCGACAATGCTCCGTTTTTCCCGCAACACATCTTGAAGTGCTGGGGGTTTTCTCGTGATGAGGCTGTGAAAAGTCCACATCTGCTTTTGAACTTTTTGGCTGTCTATGATTTCATGAATCTGGTTTAGTGGAACTAGACTAGTTCCACTAGACCAGATGGGGATTAGTCCCACCACCACATCCATCTCTGAATGTGATTCCGACTCTAATTTCTACGAGTGAACTAAACGTATGTTAAATTTTTATTCAACTGTTCAAACTTTGGCCTTTGTGGAACGATTCCTTTTAAATGTCGAATGCTTGAGCGAATATTTAAAAAGATCCTTTGCTTATAGAAAATCTAAGCGAAGAACGCTCTTCTTCGTTTAGATTTCCTATCGCCAAATCTGAGCTTGCAACTTTCCTTTTCATACAGAAAGGCTTTCAGTGAAAATTATCAACTCATACTGCCGAGCTTTGTCGTTTATCTTGATTCTGATGATCATCTAAAAGTGTGGAAATGAAACTTTGCTCTACAGTAATGGAGATTACTTTAGACGACTTATGTTATTACCTGAAAAACATGAACTTTTTTAAGGCTCATTGCAGAGTCTCATCAAATTTGGTATTATGCAAGTGTCCAAGATCGAGGGAAATTGTCCAGTCAGTAATGTCCAAATGTGTAATTTGTCAATGATTTAAGTAAAAATGTATCACTTTTGTTTTCGCACCTCTTTTTGAAGAGCTTGTGAGAGTGTCAGCTATGTTTGAAATGACAGGTGTGGATTTATCTGGTTCTCTACTCCTGAAAAACCATGACAAAACCTGGATCGCAATTTTCACGTGTGTGTTTTACCGTACCATCCATTTTCAAGTTCAGAATTTTCTCAGATTCATTCTCGGATGTTCACGTTGAGGCCGAATAAAAACAACTTAATCGGACAATAGATACAAATTTCGTATGTATCAATAATAATCTCCAAAATATCGATTGGTGTGCCATTATTGCTCATTCTGATTTTAAGTTAGTATTTTACCCGTCCAACCACTACTTATTTGGCTGGTTGGAAAAGGGTCGTCCAAATACTAAAAGAATTGCTGCAACGCAATTCGTGTAAATCTTGTCTTTATTAAGATGAATTACACACAGTCGGGTATGAGTTTAATGTGATGATGTGATGTGATGTCTTAACGTAATTGTTACGTTATGACATCACATCATGGATAATCAAACAGGGTCATATTCACGAGGCAGATAAATGGAAAGCTCTCCGACACGTGTTATAAATGACGAAGGTGGTGACACAACATTGCTCAATAGTGGCTGAGATCAAACTTTGTACTTCTCAATTTGAAGAATGAGACCTTATCACTAGGTCACGATGAGCTATATTTGTCATGTTACAGACGAGCAAATAGATTTTACATTGAATACCAGTCTTTAGACTTTGAAATAACGTGAACAACAACACCTCATTCTTCTTAAAGGCCTACAATCATTGACACCAATAACGAAAATTAACACCTCTTGTCTTTTTTATTGAGAAATTTAAAAAAAAAAGAATACCAGCTCTTCTCTGAAAACTTAAGAATAGAAATGATCGATGGTTTTTCATGAAACCTCACACAGGCAAATTTCAGAAAAATTTAGAAAGGCTTAGAATAGTACCCCCATCGTACCCAGAGTACTTTCTGTTTCATTATATTATTATTTTTATGATCTAATTAAATAGTTAATTTCCTCTCAACTGATATGGATGCTCGTATAAGAATAATATGCACGAAATTATCTGACTAGAAAAAGCATATTAAGACTAAATAAATAATTGCCACATGAGAAAAATAGAATGTTTTAAAATTTATAAACAAGTATACACAACTATTAAACGTATCTACTAAACGTTCGGCAGTGGTTGGGAGGGTGACCAAGGTGTACTCTCCTTCACTGGGTTGCTGGAACTCCGTAGGTTGGGGACGTGTCTACGTTAATCTGTGACGTCCAAAGTCCTTCCGCTGGTGTGGCGTGGATGTGGAGAGGAGGGTGCCAGCTCAGGTGTGGCCTCGTCACCTGAGCTTGGTTCAAAATTACGAGGCACCTTAATTAGAGCAAAGACGTACTTTCACCTTCGTGGTGCTCTGTTCCAAACGAAAGACGCACCCGTTTGACTTAATTCGCACTGCCAACGGCATAGCGAGCTTGGCTTGTCCAAGTGTCATAAGTAACAACAACAACAACAACAACTAAACGTTCTTTCATTATGAAAAGTATACAAAGTTGCTCCGTTGAAAGAGGAAACACGAAGTTGTTCTTTATTCCTTTTTGTTGCAATGTTTGTTTTACCAAGGTCAGCCAGATTATGTACACTCATTCATGGTAATGGGGTGATCTCATTTATTAGCTGGACATCGGTTAATGGTTATCATCAGAATTATTTGCGCGCCCATTCAAGTAAAACATTACAACAAAAACTTGAAATGTTCGTAAAAGATTCACGTGAATAGTTATCATTTTCGTATCTTATCAATGATTTACACCTTCTAGGTCATTACAGAAACTGTAATTGTTTGGCATTTATACTTGGTAAAAGAAAATATTGAAGGAGAGGTAAATTTTTTGTAAAGCTGAATTCAGTATTATAAGCTGTTTTATGATTATATATATCATCTGTTCTCAATTGAATTTTTGAAAGTAAATACTAGTTTCCTCATCAATATCCACTTTATGTTAAACTTTTGTTTTATAAAAATGAATATTTTATATTTTGAACATAATAATAGATTTTATATATTGTTGATTTTTTTCATTTTAATTAGATTTAATAAGAAAACAATTAGAACAATTTATATCTGCGTCATCAACACAACCAAGCCTATGAAATTGTGTATTTTGCTATGTCAAAAATACATGTCATATCGATAAGTTTATGATACACAGATTTGGATTTGATACCATGGAATCATAATTATACTAATGTTATTATTTTTTGAAAAATTAATAAAATTAGCCAAAGACAAATCTGTTGGATTTAGCATCAAAAGGAATCCTGATATTAATAAATTTATGTGCAGATCATAATTCTTCAATTGAAACTGTATGCAAAATTAATTCTAAAATAAAAATTTATATGTATTAACCTATGATTTATTATTTTATTAATACCGATTCATAGTGTTACCTTCAGATTACAGGTTAAGAAAATCTTATGAGAAGAGCTAAATTGGAATTCAGATTTATTCTTTTTTATAAATCAGAATTAATGCATAGTTTGACGATTAACAAATTAATCCTTTAAGAAAGAAGAGAGGAGAATTTTTCGATAAGCTTTAGGTGGATTTTTTAAATGAAAACATTTGCATTATTTTCTAAGGTATCCAATGAGATTTGAATAAAATAATTATTTTAATTAGTGTGTAAAATCTCGAAGTACAATGTTTTTAAATTGAAAACTTAAGGTAATTATTATTAAATAACTAAGAATTTGTGTTACAATAATTCAGATGCTATCAAAATCAACATTAAACAGAATCAATTAAACATTAAATATAAATTCATTTCGTAATTTTTTTAAGTATGGACAGTAAAATGATTCTGAAAACTTGATAACAACTGGATTTGAAGATAGCAGCTGGATGAACTATTCATACTAAACTGCAAAAAATTGTTGAAACAGTCGTGATAATGTTTCATGTAATTGGGCCGCTAAGTATTCCCTTCTTATTTATAGCGTATAGTTTTCAGCTTCTTTATTTTTAAGTGATGTTTTGAATAGAGCCATTATGTTCTCCAGTTATTTATCATGCTTGTATAGGCCGTTCTAGGTTGATGAACTAAACATTTACGCTATCAAATCCATCAGAAAACAATTATTCATTCAAAATATAAACGAAAATGTCTTGTCTCTCCTTAGTTTTCTCTTTGACTCTATACTTAATTGATGTCTGATTTAATTTTCTATCGAAAAACTTAACTTCGCCTCGAAACTTGGCTAAAAAATTTAAACTTGTGAGAAAAATCTACTTTTTCCGTTTTTTAATAGGAAAAAAACGTTTATTACTCTATGGTATGTGTTTCATTAACTTTCGTTGCACTAATATTTTGCAATAGCTCTCAAATGTTGCTTTAGCAGTTTATATTGAAAGTATCCTCAATTTTCAAAGAAGAGTATTTACGATAATAACACACACTCAGAACCCTCTCTTTTTCTTTCTATTGAAAATATTTCTGATAGAAAATATCACTTACCTATTTCCTTTACATTTTTATTGTGAGATAAACATCGCTGCAAAGTATTTTTACTCAGAATAGGAGATTTTGCGCTTTTTATTATAACGAATAAAGAAATTAACTAAAGTAGATACTAATGAATGCGAATAAAGCAAATTTTCTTTAATATTTTGGTTTTATACACAATTAGTTTAATTTACCATATTTTAATTGCTTTTAAAAAATTCTTCAACATGTTGTTCTGAAATCTTGCTTACTATTTTAATGAAATAACTTGCTGTCAATAATAGTGATATATTTGTTACCATTTCATAAGGAGTATACCTCAGAAAAAATGATAATTCAGAAAAAAAAATTATTATTACAACTCATACACACACATCTAGACAATGTCTTAGGATAATTAACATAGATCTTCGAGTCATTTTTAAGGAAAATTATAAAAAGATTGAATCAAAAATAGTTGAAAACTTGAGAAGCAAATTTATAAATATGCCAATAAAAGTCATAATTTTTATTAAGAAAAATTCTAAGTAAAGCACCCTCAATTTTAATGAGCTTTAATACATTAAATATAGCATGCTTTTTTTACTTACCTCAAGAATATTACTAGAATACTTTTTATTAGTAGCAAAAGTAAGTTTGCATCGTTTTGCAAAAATTTTTTAAAAGCAGAATGTACGTCAATCTTGCTTGCTATTTATTTATTATTTTCATTTCTGTGATTTTAATATATCAATTGTTTAAAATTTTAATCTTATGCCACATGATCAAAGTGTTTTGTAATCGATTAATAACTATATTCTTTTTCAAGAAATAGGTCATCGATGAACCCACTATTATGAAATCTCGTTATGTAAAAATAATTTCAAATGTTTCGACACTTTCAAAAAGAAAAGCAGCATTTTTTTCAATTATTGTCTTTGAGGTAGCTCTAAAATTACTTTAACTTATTATTATTATATAAAACTACTTTTGTGCTATATTCACAGCTATTTTTCTCTTAATTTAGAATAGTTTTGCTGCATGTAAGGTGGAGAAATATTTTACTCAGGACATAAATTAAAAGCAAAATGCGAATAAAATTATTCAGATAAATACGAATGTTAGAATAAGATGCAAACTTTTGTGGTAAAGAAGTATATTTACAGCAATTGAGTTTAGTGAATGCGCACTCCGATGCGACGAGATTTAATTTGGCAGTTTTTTGAATTGGAAATAGAATATTTTGGCCAAGGTGTGTTCATAAACCTGATATCATGAAACTTTACTTTGCATTTTCCGTTAGTCCATCAAATTTCAGTTCTAAAGTCTTTTCAGATCTTTTTCTTCCTAGTTTTTTTTTTTTAAACTTTTGAGTTTTCCGTGTTTTATATTTTTTTAAGCGTGAGTAAGATACACTAACTATGAAAAGTTCTCCTGAAGTTAATTTACACTGTGAATGTTAAAATGCCTTTCAATTGCCTTACCATTTGGATCCACTAAGCAATATAAAAGCTAAATTAACTTAATTTTACGAAACCTTAGCATCCTTTCGGAGATTTTATCACAACGTTAATCTCTGAATCTTTATTATTACTGTAACTAATAAACAAGGAATCATAACTGAAAAATCAACAAAGTTTAATCATTCATAAAAATCTTATATAGCATTTTCTGATTCTGCACTAATTATGAAGGAAATAGTTACGTCTAAAACTTCTCTCCTTTATATTTACTTCTGTTATGTACGAAAAAGGACCGAAAAGCGATAAGCAAACATATTGTACCGAGCTTCAAGGGTTCGTGTCGATTCAGAGTTGAATAAAGCAACTACTTAATGTGAAGACAAGACTTTTATTCGTAAAAATTTCACTAGATATAAGAAATTCCCGCTGTAACAATTGCAATTATACAGCTACAATTCGACAGATATAATAAGAAACAGCTTCCAATCACAGGTCTCAAATACCTCAGACAGAGAACAACTAGCAGTCACAACTAATCGTCTTCACTCACTGACTGTCTTCACAAAAATTGACTCTTCCATGTCGGGTTGCGGTATTTATACCTGACTTGGCGGAGAAATCTACAAGTTTCGCCAAGGTTCTGGAAGCTTCTAGGCTATCTCGCTAAATATTGGTCTTAGAGCTTAGGTGATGGATGTTTTCAAAAGTATCTATTTCTCGCCAAGTCGCCAAGACTCTCTCCAAATGTCACCAAGTTTTCTCGCCAAGACATCGCCAAATCACCAAATCATTAGAAAATCCGCTTTTAAACCACAACAGGTCTAAATACCGCAATCTTTGCCCAAAATGTGAAAATTTCCGATCTGTCTGAGATATTTAAGACAAATACAATTATTATTTATAAATTTGTAACAATATCCTTATATGCCTATCACACACACACATACTCAATAATTATCACTCAATTGTTTTCAACTGAGTGTGGACAAAACAAATCGATTTTGTTCATATCTATATGATATGAAAAATAAAGCATTCTTCGACTAACAAGCTTTTGTTAAACTTAATTCAGTTAATTAATAATTAATTTTGTTAAACAAATTTATCTTAAACTTAATTCAGTTCTATCCACCTAAGATGACAGGTATTACTTAAATCAAATATGTTTTCCCATCTGCCAATCATCATGGCATTTTAGACTTTATAAACACTTTCTGCTCCAGTAAAATCTACCAGCCGATTTTATGAATTTTACACACTTTTTGTGATTTTTATTATCAGGTTTATTAGTTAAATTTTATTATGAAGGTTTTGCTTTCAGTTTTTTTATCTTACATAATGTACAATACTATTGACCAGCTAAAAATACTTATAATATGGCGTTTGAAGCACAAGCTTTTTCTCACTATTTTCACTTAACATAAACTCTGGTTATCACTTAAAGTAAAGAGATAAATCTGAGCATAAATATATTCTAAAAGAACAAATAATGTTTGTAAAAACGTGTTTTACAACACTTGTATCTGATGAAAAAGCAAACGAAAGATTGATGTTGTGATTAAAGGCATTGAACAAGGCATGAAAATAATAACAAAGAGTCCGTATTACTATAATAAGACAACTTAATACAATAATTCGTAAATTGTCAAAAAAATATCGCTTAAAATTATTTAAGTTGCTATGAACTCCCTTTAATTATTGATAACTAAAAAAAGTAGTAATTTTAGAAAATTTAAGATTACTTAAAATGGTGAAATCATGAACGAACGTACAATATAACCATATAAAGCTAATTTTCGCATCTAAATATCTACCGTCCTATCATACGTCAAGCAAATATATTTATAATTTTTAATATATTTGCCTAAAAGACGTGTAAATTTTTGAAAATACAATTTTCTATAATTTTTGTTTAAGGACAATTTTATTAATCCGATAATGAATGAAGGTTATCATGTTTTTGAGTGACGATATTTAATGAACTTTGCAATAAAATTATAAAATTATAATCTTATCATAATGTAGTAATGTATCAGTTTGTTTTTATTCAATAATTAAAATTTGATAAAAAGGTTTTCTTTTAAAACTGTTTATAAAAACAGCATTTGATTATGATATGGAAAAAACTTTATGGAATAAACTTAAATTGTGACTCAAGTTCATTTAATATCAATCATATTAAAAAAGAAACTCCTTCAGAAATGCAAAAAGAACTTCGAAAATGAAATATTATTAAACACAATCAAATTTTTTTCAAAAGTGATGCAAAATTCCTAATTTTGCTTATTTTGGTTTGGCCTTACCTAATTTCAGTTTTGAAAAATCGGTTTAAAATAAGTAAAAAATAAGTAAAATCTGCGAATGCAACAAATCACATCATTCATTTTCCAACGATAACAAGGTAATTTCTTGAAAACTATGATATATCAGGCTGATGGTATCAGCTTAATTTAATTTATTATTCTAAGTGTTTCTTGAAGCCGTTGTACACGTGCCTTAGTTGGTCGTCATCAAAGGCAGAGACTTCATCACCAATAGTAACAAATCGTCACTAGAATCATTGAATATTCGTAATATTCAATGATTCTGGAACACATGATTTTTTTAAAAATCCTTCAGGATAAACAGTGGTACGCGAAGTTAAAAGACCGAGATTTCTCAGAAATGAGAAATCAGAGTTATGCATATTTTACGAATTACGTCAATATTACTTCACAAGGTGAAGTCTGTTGTTCTATTCGGTGAAAATAAAGGCTTTTAAGGGCAATATCAAGTTGTTCCCACTTTTACAAAACAAAGCCTTCTAATACAGCCACATAACGCTTTGAATCAATGGATATTGTTTGTTCATTGCCACTTTTTAAAGAACTTCGGGCTACCAATTTTCAAAATAGCGCCAATTGCAAAACAAAATCATCATTTTAGAAGACTGCAATGGCTTTTAATGAAGTTTGTTAGATTTCTCTTGTAACCATTATCACTTAATTTGGTTTTTTGCCACCAATTTAAAAATTTGCTTCTTTACTTTATCAAATTATTCATAAATTTCTAAGTTCTTCCATACCAAATCAGTCATGATAATGCTAAAAACTAGATTTGCTTCTTTATCTCTTTCGTTTATTTGATGCAGAACTCGCAGCTCTTAAGGATGAAATTGTATCTCTTTTGCCCTTTAATTTTAACTTCTAAAGATACCTAAAATGCGAGATAGCTTGAATGCATATAATAACAAGGACAGCGGCAGAAATCTTCCATCATTATCCGCAAAAAATGGGACATCGATATTGTTCATGGAACTTCATGTATAACACACTGATAAACCTTCACTCAGGCTATCATGGTATCTGGAGAAGATGGCATGAGCATGTCTACTAATATTGAACTCTCCCGATGAATCACTACAGAATTTGTTTAGTAATAATTAAGTACATTTATAACCATTTGTTTCAAGGCTCTCTTTGGGCCGGCATGCCGCTGCGACGCACTTTTTAAAATGAATGTATACACACAAGAAAATAATGAATGAAGCGTTTCTTGCTAGAATAAAGAATCGTTTCAATATAGATTCTAAATTCTGTCAGCATACAGAAACTTTAAGACGATTTTGGAAGTACGAAGAATTCCTATTAAATATCAAAATTTCGGAACAAGTTCAGTATCCTCATACACTGATTTCTCGCCAAATCTGGTAACCGTTGTTTACGTTGTAGTGTTGCCGATTTCAGCTTTTGTTTTTATTATAGTGTTGCCAAATTTAGTTTTTGTTACTATTTTTATTTTTTCCTTGCCAGATTCCGTTTTTCTCGTGTTTTAAATAATTTTTACGTTATATATGTGCTTTTTTTAGTGGCAATAGCTTTTTTAGTTTCACTTCGAGAACTTTCCAGAACTTTCTTTGCTAATTGTTCTACGTTTTAATTGCCAGTCATTTTAATTTCGTTCACTTTTGCTGCTGGAATCGGTGGATTTCCCGCTGTTGTGTTTCGTTGTCGCCAGTGTCCAAACATCGTAAACTTTTCTTTTTTACTATTTCTTTTTCATTATTATTTTTATTTGGTTTAATTTTAATATATATTTTTTTATTAAATGATATATTTTATTTTATGTATTTAAAACCGTTAAATATTCTTTTTTCCTTATTTCGTTTTCTTAATTTTTTATCATCTTTTTATTGTTTTAATTACTTTATTTTTTGTTTTAATTTAAAATGTCTCATATTCAAAATGTTGTTGAAAAATATCAACAAGTTATTTTAGCAAAAATTAAAGATAATAATGATGGATTATTGCTCAGGATTCCAAATTATTAATTAATTTAGGATTCGCAAATATTAATTTTTAACGGAAATTGGATTTGGAGAAAGTGTAATTATTTTATTTAAATTCTATTGCTTACATGTATTTTTTTATTGTATTCGTGTTTCATTTTTATTTACTTAAAATGTGTATATACTTAAAAAATATTTTATTCATGTTTTTTTTTAAATTTAAAAAATGTATATATTTGAAAAATAAGTTTTTGCATGCTCTTTTTTTAATTTTATAAAGTGTATATATTTAGAAAAATATTTTTGCATGTTTTTTTTGTAAAATTAGATAATTATTTTTACTGAAATGTGACACTGGTGACAAACGAATAAGTCGAAATAAATCGGCATCTCATAACCAATCGGCATGTCAGCTTAACTTCATATCAAATAAGTCCATTATTTATATTTATTTCTCTTTTTAAATTTTCTGAAATGCATATTTTTCGATAGAACTTAGGGAAATTTCCCGTTTTAATAAACATGCGCCTAGCTTGGCGACCAAAAAAATCGCCACGTCGCCAAGTGTATGGGGATACTGAACTTGTTCCAAAATTTCTGTCTAATTTAGTTTTTGCTGTACCTAAAATATTCATCGATAGATATTTTGGAACAAGTTCAGTATCCCCATACACTGATTTCTCGCCAAATCTGGTAACCGTTGTTTACGTTGTAGTGTTGCCGATTTCAGCTTTTGTTTTTATTGTAGTGTTGCCAAATTTAGTTTTTGTTACTATTTTTATTTTTTCATTGCCAGATTCCGTTTTTCTCGTGTTTTTAAATAATTTTTACGTTATATATGTGCTTTTTTAGTGGCAATAGCTTTTTTAGTTTCACTTCAAGAACTTTCCAGAACTTTCTTTGCTAATTGTTCTACGTTTTAATTGGTAGTCATTTTAATTTCGTTTACTTTTGCTGCTGGAATCAGTAGATTTCCCGCTGTTGTGTTTCGTTGTCGCCAGTGTCCAAACATCGTAAATTTTTCTTTTTTACTATTTCTTTTTCATTATTTTTATTTGGTTTAATTTTAATATATATTTTTTTATTAAATGATATAGTTTATTTTATATATTTAAAACCGTTAAATATTCTTTTTTCCTTATTTCGTTTTCTTAATTTACTATCATCTTTTTAGTGTTTTAATTACTTTATTTTTTGTTTTAATTTAAAATGTCTCATGTTCAAAACGTTGAAAAATATCAACAAATTATTTTAGCAAAAATTAAAGATAATAATGATGGATTATTGATCAGGATTCCAAATTATTAATTAATTTAGGATTCACAAATATTAATTAGTTTTTAACGGATATTGGATTTGGAGAAGGTGTAATTATTTTATTTAAATTCTATTGCTTACATGTATTTTTTTATTGTATTCGTGTTTCCTTTTTATTTACTTAAAATGTGTATATATTTAAAAAATATTTTATTCATGTTTTTTTTTAAATTTTAAAAAATGCATATATTTGAAAAATAAGTTTTTGCAAGCTTTTTTTTAAATTTTATAAAGTGTATATATTTAGAAAAATATTTTTGCATGCTTTTTTTGTAAAATTAGATAATTATTTTTACTGAAATGTGACACTGCTGACAAACGAATAAAATGTCTAAATAAATATACCAATCGGCATGTCAGCTTATACTTCATATCAAGTAAGTCCATTATTTATATTTATTTCCCTTTTTAAATTTTCTGTAATGCTTACTTTTCGATCGAACTTAGGGAAATTTCCCGTTTTAATAAACGCGTGCCTAGCTTGGCGACTTGGGGACAAAAAATTCGCCACGTAGCCAAGTGTATGGGAATACTGATCTTGTTCCGATATTTTTTTAGGATATTACAAAGTAAGGAAATTATAAAAAGTAAAACATGAAATACGTTTTACGAATCTAAAAGCTGGAAATACAAAATATATTATTAACATAAAATGGTTGTTTCTTTCGTTGCAGTTGAGATATTGAGTACGCCACTTTATTACGATTCTCGGATCAAATTTACTGTACAATCAACCTTGGCGCGATTTTGGCGCCAAATTTGGTGAATATTTTTATTGGAAACCCGGCACTCTAGTATTTTGGCAACCCTTTTTGTCATTAATTTCTCATGAATATTTACCGATTTAAATTCATTAATATAAAATTTAATAAAAAAAATTTTATGGATAATTTAACATATCAACTTTATTATTTTACCATAGATGTTTGAAATCTATAAATCTGCGTTTTTTTGTTAATTTTGTAAAATTAGTTGAGCATATTGTTAGATAATAACAATGTATGAAATATTTGTCACGATTTCAGTAATTTTTTTCCTCCCGCCGTTTTTTCCCGGTCGGAAATTATTCATACGCTTACCTTTGGCGACTTTTTGAAAATTTCGCCAAGGGTGACCGTACGGTAAATTTTTACCCGATTCTCATTAGTTTAAAGTATCCATGACTCAGATAACGTTTCATCTACGTCATATCATATTGAGACGGCGTTGTAAATGTGACTTGACGACAAATTTGCTGCCTGCCTTCAAATCGCATTCTTTGAGCGGCAGCAAACAAGGCGAAGCTCACCATAGAATGTCTGAGAATATTGTCGAAGTTCATTTTGTTAATAAAACATATAAGGACCAAAGCATCGGTTTGAAAAGCCGTTTACCATTGATTCAAGACATTAACGTGTTGACAACAGAGCAGAAGGAAAAGCAAAATGCCAGAAAGACTAGACAAAACATCCGCTTTATGGTTAGTTTGAATTGGCAAGGACGATTTCAATTTTTTTAAAATTTCATTAATTAATAGAATTCTAAATTAATGATTGCATTATTTCTAAACAATCTCTTTTGAATCTTAAGATAGCCTTGCTTAAGCGAACATTAAAAATTTTCTTTTAATTAAGATTATTGCTGAGATTATAATAAGCAGATTTGTAAAATATAAACTCAAAATATTCTTTGAATTTTTCTTTTCATTGGGTTTGAGAAATATTTTCTGTTCAACAGTTCTAGAAAAGAAAAGTCATATTATGAATACATGTGAATTTAAAAAGAAGGCAGCGTGTTTAAAATTTAAATGTGAAGTAATGTAGCCTAGCAAAATGATCATTGAAATAAGAAAACGCATTCAACATTTTAGTAGAAAAAAATCTTATTTCATATTGAAACAAAGATGTCATTTTCAAAATAGAAAAGCGAATATTTTTATTCATCAATAATTAAAACCAAATAAGGATAAAATTTTTGATACCTGATTCTATTTAGATAATTTACTTTAAAATAAAAAGCCTTTTTTATCATTAAGTTCTTAAATAAAAATTGAAAATTTAATAAATTATAAGTGATCTTTTTCATTTATTTTGCACTAAGTTTCAGCGCAATTAGATTTATAATTATATGCTAATAAATCTATTAAAAATATCAGTAACACTTTTTTCATAGAAAATATTTTCCAGAGTTCTCAATTTTTAAGCACATTTTCTAAAAATTAGTTACGAATTTCTCAAGATAATTTCTATTGTTGAGAATTATTTTTGTATTATTGAGGATGTTTTGCCTTCATTTGAATCCTTTTTATGGAAAAATTTCTATTGAAAGTAAAAATATCATCATCATTTCTAAACATATTAAAAAACAAAATTCAAAAATTCATTTCTTTAAAAAAAGAAACTAAAACAAATGTACTGTTTCATTGTATCGACACCTCCTAATATCAAATTTGTTTTTAGTATTAGTTTATATTTTACAGAACAGTATATTTGAAATAATTATTCTTAGAAAAGTATTTTACCTCTAAATTATACAATTCAATAAAAGAATAAATGGAAAAGAAATCGTAAATGATTATGAAATTTTTATAGAAATCATTGGGTAAAGGCTTCAAGATTTATTCAAAAAGATGTAAATTATGTGGGGGACAAATCTTTTTTTAATATTTAAAAAAGAATTGGAAGTATAGTTAGAAATACAACATCCATACTTTTATTTTGACAAATTAAATAATTAAGAACATTTTCCCCTTGAGTATAAAAGTATAAGTCAAATTTCAGAAAATGTAATCATTTTGTTGAAATGTTTAGAAAATAATAATGATAAACTGGAATAATTAGGAGTAATTCCATCTTGATTTGAGTAATACGTCAATCATAATTGTGTGTGATATTCACAATTCAAAGTCATTATCCGAAATCATCAGCAGGTGGCGCACTCAACGATGGAGGAGACAAACCACGGAAGCACGTGCTTACAGTGAGCTTTTCTGCACGGCGAAAATTAGTATTCGATAATTTTCTTTACTTTCCTCGGAAGAAGCTTTATTCTCTACTTTCTTCCTCTCGTAATTCAGGAAATTAACCCAATAGCAGAGTTTTCAGGTAAGTATATTAAGAATAAAACATTTTCGTAAAAATGAATTAATTTAAAAAATAAGCATGAATTGAAAGTTATTTTATGTCTCAAGTACTATTATAGAAATAGTATAATGTAAATTGTATACTCAAGTATATGATGCGTAACAACAAATGATTTAACCAAAGCGATCTCTCTCTCTTTAAATTTTTATACCTTCAGATTATTTAAATGAATGATATATTATTAGCTTTTATTGAAGCGGGGTATTTCGCTTTCTTTTGAAGTATCTAATTAAAACTGTATAAAAGTTCAATTTAAATAATGTTAAAAATTAATAATGTTAAATAATTTTAAAAGCTTTAAGCATTTTTCTTTTGATAAATATAAAATATTTGCACTTTAAAAGCAATAATTGCCAGATATATATATATATATATATATATATATATATATATATATATATATATATATATATATATATATATATATATGTATATATGTATACAAATAATTTAATTTATTAATTTTTAACATATATATATATGTTAAAAATTAATTAATAATTAGATTAATTGCTAAAAACAAATAAACGTTATGTGAAAGAAGAAACTTTTTTTTTTCAATATCGTAAGTTAGAAAAGAATTTATTATTTTGACTTCGATTTTACACTTATTTGTGTATTTATATATTCTTAAATATCTAACTATTTATTCTTAGCAGTGCATTTCTTGAACCCTATTTTCAAAATTGAATCCTATTTTCCTTTTCAAAGCAATGACTTAACAGCTTTAATATTCCTTAAATCATGTTAATCGATTTATAGCCAGAGTAATATTTTTCAATAAATATAAGCTTTTATTCAGCGTTCAACAAATGAAAAAATAACTTGTGTACTGACGAAATTAAAAAAATATATAAAAACACTGATTTTTGTCTGAAATATTAATATTTCTGAGCAAAGATAGACACTTAAGTAAACAATATAAAATGTAAAATTATACTTTTTGATAGCTTATTTCTGTGTTTGCTATGTAAGTAATGAGAGCTGAGGATATATTAAACAAACTCTTCAATGTTCTTGAAGGCAACTGTAATTAAATATATTTAACACCGAAGGAAAGGAACGGAAACTCATTTACAACATTGTTATGTGTTTAGTGGAAAGTAAATTATTTAATTTCAATGAAAAGTATTTTGTTGAATTACTTGTTAAACCTGCTGAATTATTCACCCCTTCTAGAAATATTTTCATTTTAATGTAAAATGTAGTTTTATGAACTTGGATCAGGTTTTTATTAAAGTAAATTTAAGAAACTCCCTTAAAAATGTGTTATTATTATCAGTTTTCTTTCATTTCAGATATTAAAATCATAAGTATAGCTGTTAATTGTATAAAAAAAACTTTTTATATCTGGAAAATACATAAAGTTTAAAAAAAATTCATAAAGAAAATGGCTTATTTTGACTGGTTTCTCTTGCCCACAAATTAAGTATGGGAAATTTTAAAAGTTTATGTTGTAAAGCACATCTGAAATTGTTTGTTCTTAAAATAGCAGAGAAATATATAAAATTAATTTTCCTTTGGAAATATTTTTAATCATTACATAAAATAAACGATAGAAATTATCTTCTTCTTCTTCTTCTTAAAATTGAGTTTGTATGTCATTAGGCACCTCTGCTTTTATCAGCATTTTGTACCATTAACTCCAAACCCAATGTTTCCTAGTTCCAGTTGCTCGGGTCACCCACTTTACTAATAAAGTCCGATAACCCTTTAATGGAGTCTAGGTGTAACTCTCTAGTATGGATGAAGCCTAAAGAAGTTAATTTAGGGAGGGCAAGAGCCTCACATTCGTAAATGACATGCTCTGCCGTTTCCTCTTGCATATGACATTTCCAGCAGATAAGGTCTTGCTGAAATAGTCCCATCTGGTCAGAAAGTCAGTCATGCTAGGAATAGCTTCCTGACTTTCACCAGAAGAAGATGGTTTAGAGGTCATTTCTACCTCAAGTGAAGGATTCATTGCTACCCCTTTACAAGAATGCCTCTGAGTTACCTTGTCTTTTTCAGCAAGGTGTACTTTAGAGGCTTCACCTGCAAATGCAGAAAGGTTTGTTACTTCTTGTGTCTTTTCAGCCACAAGATAACAATTAAAAAGCTCAGGTAATATAAGTCCACCCAGCATTGCCTGAGTAGAAATTATCTTACTTAGGATTCTCAGATTCAGACGTGACTGTCAGACTTGAAATGTTGTGTTGCACCAGCATGCTTACCGATGTTCAGCCCGCAGTAAAGCTTCATCAGCTAGGGGAGGCAGCCATGTGGGAGTCTTCACAATTTAGAAGCAGCAACAGGTAGAATACCCCCGATACTTAACCTCTCACACCCAGGGGTATTATTTCACCTCGAGGACATTAAGACGATGATTTAATTAACTTGCCCCAGCTGCCATTGTTGAAGATGACGAATCTTCGGTTAATCCTGTCTTCGAACTCACTTCTTTCTGATTATGAGAACAAGGCCCAAACTAACCAGGCTCTTGTAGAAGATGGAACAGAATTGGCTTCTTTTATCCACGGACGTTTGTTTCAATTATCATTTAGCAATGAATACAATTGATTATTTAATATAATGAAATATTAACAAATAATATAACGTATTTTTTTATCTTTAAAAATTTTCATTCTACAATTTAAAATGCAGTGCCAGTGTATTTTTTTGTTAAATAATTAAAAAGCAGTTGTAAAAATTAGGATACTTCAAATTGATGTATATTTATTTAATCATGATGCATTTTTAAAAGAATAGTAAAAATATTATTTGAATCTCATTAATCACATTTGTGCTGATATCATTTTTTTGAAAACTTATGTGAACAAAATCCTTATCCTGTTTGTTCACCGATTTTTTTGCCTAAGGGTGAAATGGAAACGGTTGTAGGGAATGAAATTTAAATTATATCTGAATTTCGATTTTTGATTAACTCAAAATATACTCTATGCTTTATTTCGATACCTTAATTATAACGTTTATAATGAATTCACAACGTAATTAAACCAGATTTGAATTAAACGTAAAGTGTTGTTATGCGGGGTTTAACAATTTAAATTATGAAGTATCATTCAAGAATTATGATTGCTTCTATAACGACTATGTATGATTCTTTCTGCTTTCTGGAGTTGTTATTTAACACCTAGAGCAAAAAGAAGAATAGGTATTGTGTCAGATTTTTCTTCATTCCTACATTCTAATTCTTTTTAAACCAATAATATTTAGAATTTTTGGATTTTTGGATTAGTATTACTTTACCATCTGGAGCGAACGTGTTTTCGTCTTTTCCAACACGCCATAATTTAGAAAAGCTTTGAATCGCGATAAAATCGCAGTTCTTGATTCAATATTTAATAACTTTATAATTAAGAGTTTTCATGAGTTCCTGACTTTATTCGATTTCTTTTCAGCTGAGCTTGACTTTGACCTAAAACTTTATTATACCACGCAGAGTTTTCAACTACACTAAGTAAATAATAAATATCATTATTTCCCAAAATTATAATTTTCCCCTAAAGGTAGGTACACCCTTTCCACTAGAAGGGTATAAATAATTTAAAACATATGTCTATAAAATACAATTTAAATAATGCAACAAATAATATTCTAATTTTTTGTTACATTATTTAAAAATGCTATTTTTAAATAATATAATATTACATTTTTAGAAATGTTATGAGCATGCAGTTTTAAAAATAAATTTATTTTGCTCAAATTCGTAATTTTTTATACAATACTTCAAATTTATTCACTTATCTCATATTCATATCACAACAAATTTTATATTTACAATTTTTATTTAATTCCTTACTTGTAAATGATATTCTTAAAGTTAAAATGTTATAATTAATATATATAAGAAAATAGTAGCCTTCAAAAATGAAAAATAATTGTTTTAATAACATATGGAAGCAGAAATAAAATATATACCAGAATACATATTTGCAATTCTTGACACAATGTAATACAAATTTTAAAATAATATCCGCAACAATAAGCAGAAAGTAAAACAGTGTACCGGCATATAGTAAATCACCTTTTATTAATTTATTTTTGATTTTTTAATATTTCTTTTCTTCGACATAAATTTACTTTATGTCTTTCGACACAATGTCTCTTTCATTTGAACTCAAATGTAATGTAGGCGAAGACACGTTTTATTCACTTTTTAAACCAGGGATGCACAACCTATGGCCCGCGGGTGAAAATTGGCCCGCGTCGCCTTTAAAGTTGGCCCGCGAATGTTGTTAATAAAATAAGACTAATTTAAAAAGAATGAGACTCTTTCAAATAAACAAAAGAAAAAATCTGATAGGAAAACGATTCTACATCAGAATAAATATTTTACATCTGTTCATTAAGTTCATTTTTTTTATAACGCGGATTTTCTGGTTGTTCCCTTCATGGCTACCCGAGAGTATGAATGTTGGTATAGGAGTTCAAAATGCAGCTGCATGTGCAACTTTCTTTGGCAGCACTTACATTTGTGAGCAAACTTTTTCTTTAATGAATTTAAACAAATCAAAAATAAGAAATAGAATAGCAGATGAGAACCTTTCTTCTGTTTTACGTATTGCCACAACGAATCTTAAGCCCAACATAATATCAATAACTTCAAATATTCAGTCACAGCCATCACATTAAATTTTAATTTTTTTTCAAAATTTAAATTGTGTTCTTTGTATAATTACCAAAAAGTTTTCTCCTGTTATTCAATTTCAAGTTTTTTTCTGGAAATGCAGTATTTTAAGCATATCTATAATGTTTGTGTTTTATTCCTTCATTGTATAATGTTTGCATGAGTATTTATTTATTTATTACATTACATTACATATATTCAGACTTGTATGCTTGATTCTTGAGATCCGCTTGTAAGTCTTCGTCGATATTAGGACAAATAGCACAATGACAGATGATACAACCACAGAAGAATAACGAAGAAAACACCCAGGGCCACGGTGGGAATCGAACCCACACTCCTACGCTCTCAAGCGATTAGCAGTGATGCCTTTGACCACTCAGCCACGGAGCGCCCTTGCATGAGTAAAATAAGTAAATTAATAATTGTAATTCATGCGTATTGCCACAAAAAACAGTGTTTTTACATTCATAAAATGTTTTAACATTTACGTGCTGATTTGGCCCTCGACTTGATCTTTTTTCATATTTTGGCCCCTCGTTCTGAAAAGGTTATGCACCCCTGTTTTAAACTAATTAAAACGATTTAGTAATGAACATACTGCAGTTATGGGATTAAATATTATCTAATTCTGCTTTTGAATTCACTTTAGGAGATTCTCAAAATGAAATTGGCATTTGCCTCCATTAGCTGTTTTTCTTATTCATTACAATTTTTCTTTTTTTTTCACGTTAGAAATTTTCGTTTCAGTTTAGCTGTCTCAAATGAAACAAATGTTTGCTAATTATAAGTCAAAAATAAGGAAATGTGTCACGACTAATTGGTTTGTGTTATTAAAGACATGTGCGGGCATACACATTGGCGGCTTTACTCATAACCAAGCTGGTTCTCGACAAATCCAACTTCAGACTTATAACTAAATGTTTTTCATTTAATAGCCTGAAATTCTTAATTTTATTGACATTTTATTACTTTATATGTTTTGCATTATAAATCTTTTATGAAAAAATGTTTCATTTGTATTATTTTCTTTTAAGGAAGGATAAACGAAACTAATTTTTGTTAATTATTCTACACTTATGGTAGTTTCTGATAGAAAGTGACGCAGTTTAGCAGATTTAAAATTTGAATTAATAGCAGTATTTATAAATTCTATGAAGCACTATTTACGTGAAATTTAAATAATTAAAATATCCAACAATGCTATAAATAGTTTACTGTTTAAGGATAATAGATAAGAAATACGAGAAAAAATTTCGATGTAATATCATGATTCAAAAATGATGTATCTATTTACATCAATAAATTTATTATACAGAAAAATGATGTAGGTGATGAATTGGAAAAGTTGGACTAATTTATATTCTATATATCTTTGTTTGAATCTATATCTTTATTTGAATACACATTATAGACATGATATGTGTACTATGCACACAAATCTCTATTTAACGAGAAAATAGTATTACATTAATGAATGCAAATATATTTTTATTCATAAAAATCCTAATTTTTAATTTTTTTAAAATAAAAAAACCGCTATTTATTAATTTTTTAATGAACTTTTAAAAAAATGCATACAAGAAAATAAATCCGTGAGGTGTGAAATTTTCTGATAAAATGATTGTACCATAAAATATGAAATATTATTAGTTAAATTTGCGTTGCGTGTGCTAAGTTTATAAATTTTATATTCAACTCAAATTTTATCAAAAATAATTAACTTTGTATTTAATTTAAAAAATTAAAAACTGTGTTCAACTAGAACTCAGTTTAAAATTAATCAGGAAAAATAAAATATTTCTATGAGTTAAAATAGCTTCTACATATTAATCAAAAAATACTAAAACTGAATTAAATATTTGAAAATTATTATTCCTTTAGAATATTGCATTCAATATATTTGCTTAGAATACCAAAATATAGACAAAACAGCATTAAAAATTTACATCACTTTTCTAGTTTTAATATTGTATATTGTATCTTTGAATATTTAATATTGTATCTTTCTATATTGTATATCAAATATTTAACAAGACTGAATTATGTTTCCTTAATTCATGTTTTTAAATTTTAAATTCCCTACAAAGTAAATTATTATTAAAATTTTATGAATAATAGTTTTGATTTCACATATATTTGCCAAATTTTAATTATTTCACTACAAATAAATTTTCGAATAAGCAATTTCGCTAAAAATTTATGTTTAACAATTATTTATCTGCTTATTTAAGCAGTTAAAATTATTATATGTATTATTATTTATTACAGGCTTTATATATATTCACATAATTAGGTTCTAATTTCCATAACTTGTTTTTTATAAAAGGAAAATTTCGTGTACTGAAAAATTTGAAAACATTATGGATTATGAATGATTTTTATATACATATATGTAGATATAGAGATATATAGATAAATAAATAGAGTTATAAATATTAGAAATTTAAATTTTATAATTAATTGCACCCATTTTACATGTTCTAGATGTTTTGGTTCATAGTATTGATAAATTCATGAGAATATAAGGAAGAAAAATAAGATTAATTTCAGTTAAAATCTGAAATGGTAAGAACATTTGTCTTACTACTTTCTAAATGATTTTCATCACGAAACTACTTATAAAAACGTAAGGTTACATTAATCGGTAATATTTTTTACAAAAATACATTAAATGTAAGTTATACCAGGTAATGTAAATCTAATTTTCTTATAAAAAGAGGCTTTAAGTGGATAATCAGATTTGGACATAAGGATTACATCAGATAATTTTATTCCCTATTTAAAATATGAAAATGTTAATTTATTTGCTTTTCAGAAAGATGAATGCAATGTAAATTTTTTATACTTAATAATGTATACCATATAGTTTTTATGTTTCATTACTTACATTTTTACTGTTTCCTGTACTTTACATTTTCTTCTTTTCATTTTATTTCATCTATTATGAAAATTCAGGTTACATTTCAATTTTTATAAAAAAAATTTGCATCAATAAAGTTAATGCTCTTTAAAAGTGATTATACTTGTAAATGCGTTTATAGAAAGAGAAAAGCTTCATATTAAATTAAACTACTTAACAACATTACAAATTATAGTCTGAAAATTTTTAAATAATTATTTATTTGTGGTTTGTAACTGATAAAGTGTTCTAATTGTTAAAACATTTTCACAAATATTATAATATATTAAAACAAACTACTAAAGTAATTATATATTTCATTAAGCAATTATGATCTCTTTTAATTCCCTATTTCATTCATTATTCCAACATTTTTAACAGTTTTCATAAACTTTTTATCATTCGATATATTTCGGTATATCGTAAGAACTATCTAAAATCAGAAGTGTGATCTTTAGGGCCATTTAGAAGTAATTCTAGATGTGTAGGATCTCGTTTTGTCTTGTTGGAACTCTTAAAATTTGTCGAAATCTACAATGGACAACAATGGTTTAGGTATATCAGACAAGATACTATCATATCTGTCATTTGTCAGATTCGTCTCTTGATGTATCAACAATCCATTTCACGCCAACCTCGTCTTCTCATATCATCACATGGTCTATCAGCTTGAACAGTCATTTGTTGACATGTAGGCTCACTGTAGGCTGACATGTAGGCTTTTTTCCATACATTCATGCGTCCATCAATCCAATACAATTAAACTGAAATCTGCAAGACTTCGCAGTGTATTTCAAACCGTTATAATTTGGAGCTGTGTTTGTAAAGTCCAAGTGAGCCCTTGTTGATGAGTAGCCAATAATGATAAGCTGTGAACTATCTGTTACGAAAGAATAAATCAGTAATGACCTTCTGAATAGTTCTTACTTTGACAGTTGTTGACATCACATCAAAGTGTGTAAAGAGGTGTTGCATATCTATGCCGTTTAAGAATGCTGGTTAGCCGTCAACGATCTCGTTCTTTCTAAGTGTTTTTCTGGCCACGTTCTGTCTAAGAAGTATATCTTACCGGATTCAATCACATTCGGGAAATGGCTGTACGCGAGAATCCAAAGTCCACCACAAATTCATAGATGATATGTTCTTTCTATCAAGCACTGATTGTAACATCATGTTCAAAGTCATTTTAAAATTTTGATTATCTAATTCAATAGCAGAAATAATATATATGACAATTTTACCGAGCTTTTATATAGAAGCTGTCTATCGCATTTTGATTGTTTCCACAACTCTGTTACGGCTGTATCAGTTTCTCGACAGCTATATATATCAGTATAATAATAAAATAAATAAAAATTAAAAATATGATTTATATCAAAGTAGTTTGAACATGTGTGTGTATGTGTTTAAAATATGTAAGTTAATTAAGTATAACAACTATCTAAGAAGTTGTTATACTCAATTAATTATCCTACAAACTGAAAAATATCTAATTTTTTCTTACAATTTTCCAAATGTATATAAAATAATTAAAAAGTATCAAAAGTATTAAAAATTAAAAAGTATTAAAAAGAATCAAAATGGAATTATAGAAATTTTATCATTGGAATACAATAAATGTCTAACTTAAAGTTGTTTGAAATTGGAACATTTTTTTCCAAAATAAAAATGAAGATTATATAAAAGTGATTTGAATAAGATACAGCAATTTCATTAATTTATTCAAAAAAAAATAATCAATCAAATAAAGAAGTCAAAATTTTATTTATATGTTAGACATAATAATATTAAGTTTGTAGTTAGTTTATTTCCAAATAAGTTGATTTTTTTAAAATAAACTTTTACCGACGAGTTAATTATTTCCATCAACTTTTTATTCTACTATACTTTTTATAAATTAGTTTGTATCATTAATTTATATAACTTATTTTGTTTCTATTATATTCTCTTATAACTTTTTAATTTTTTCATGAATATTTAACATAATGTATTTGTATATGTGCAGAGTAATATGTATTTCAGAATGTTTTACGTAAAAGACTGTTAATAAGTATAACAAAAGTACATTACTTGTCTTTACGGGAAAAAAATACATAACTATTTAAATAAAATTTCAAACTATTCAGCAAAGTCCAAGAATCAGCAATTATACAAATTAAATATACCACTTTTATATAGAGATATTCCTAAAAGCCATTTAAATATTTAAAAGCAAATAAATGGTGCATAAAAGAATATGTAAGATGTGCTTTAGATTTTGTGTGTGTGAGAAACCCAAGTACAGGGGAAATGTGTGTGTGGGTAAAAACCCAAGTACATTTTAATCTTTCTACACGCGTGTCCATAAATTAAGGATAATGCAAGTTCAGGCAAAGAAAGAGAAGCAAAACAAATGTGACTTATTTGTAAAATCTATTTATTAAACAAAAGTTAATGAGCAAAAAAGATGCTGTATGTTTGACATCATTAATAAAAAATTGCGCTTTTTACTCCCTGGAGCAAATTTCAAAAAAAAAAAAAAAAAAAAGAACCTATTTACAAAAACCAATATACCATGGTTGGTATGATGATTAATATATAGTATTAACCCCCAGACGATGCAATACAGGCCGTACAACGCCTAGATATGATGAGTATCAAATTATGGATCTGATCTTGGGGAATAATACACCACTCATCAAGCAATGCTCTCCGAAGTTCCGGTAGACATGTAGGAGGGGATTGACGGGCTTCAATTCGTCGCCCAAGCATGTTCCACTCATGCTCTATTGGATTCAAGCCCGGTGGATATGTAGTTCAAGTCCGGTAACTACAATGTTTGCACGATGAGGATGGGCGTTGTCATCCATAAACAGAAATTCTACACGCATGGCACCCCGAAACAAACGTACATGTTGTTCCAGAATGACATCCTGATAGATGAGGCCTGTCATGGTTACATTCTGAACATGCAAGTTAGTTCTGGAACCCAGAATAAGTCCGCCCTAAATGAGCAATCCTGCACCACCGTAACGGTGTCGTTCAATGATGTTCTCTTGGTGGTAACGGGTACATAACTATTTAAATAGGCCCTCTCCATATAAAAGTCCGGCGAGAATCAGACTGAAAGCTAAACCTGGACTCGTCAGAAAACATCACATAACACCTCTGTTGCAGTGTCCACAATGCATGCTCTCTAGGCTAATCCAGGCTAATCACAGGCGACAGTGAGTTGCGGTAAGTGGAACATATCTGACAGGCATACGGACATATGGACCAAAAGGCCCTAAGCGTCACAAGGTCTGCCTTGAAACTGTCGTACCGGTAGCTGAAGAGAGCTGACGAGACAGGTCTGATGCTGTGCTCCGTCTGTTTCTTTTGGCAGTAACTGCCGAATATCGGTCCTCATTAGACGTTGTAACTCGAGGATGACCTGTGCTGTAACGTCTACTCACATAACCATCATCTTGGAACTGTTGCCAAAGCCTGGAGAAGACAGTCTGGGCGATACCAAATTCCTCGGATACTTCCTGCTGGATACGTCCACATTCCAGACGGCTGATAATTCTACCACGTAAAACATCATCCAAACGCTTCCTTTGTATCATAACTATTCGTTTATTGCACTGAAAGGTTTTTAAAGTGCTTGTGAACAATTTTAATTTTTGGCTTCCATTCCTTATATATACCTCTCTTACACCCTCGTCATTGTGAAGTACTATCGGTGCCATCTGGTGGTTTCTTGTGATTTGCATAGTATTCTTCAAAATATGTGTGATAATTCTACATGTGACATTTTTATTTTAGTGTTCAATTCTGTGTGATTCTGAATTATCCATAATTTATGGACATGAGTGTAAATAAAATAATCACTTTTTATACAAAGTAAATAATATTGTGTAATATTTACCTTAAATTGCTTCTTTTTTGTATTTCTTTGGACCAAAAAGATTGCTTAGATTATTGAAATTAAAAATGATTGTTTCAGTTCTAAATTCATTTAAATTATTTAAAAAATAAACAAACTATAATTATAGGGCTTAAAAATCAATTGCTTTAAGCCGATTGATTCTTTAGTATAATTAAAGATACAAAATGCTTCAAATGTTACTGAGAAAAAAATAAAGCTTTTGAAAAGTAAATGAATTAGCTTAGCATTTAGTTAAAATGAAATGAGCAATTGTAATTCATTTATTATCACTGCACTTTTTAAAAATGTTAATGCAGTGAATGCAAGATTTAAATAAAAATTTAAGAGGGACTGAATGTATTTGAGATTGTAGTGTGTGTGTGATCAATAATTTATATAGCCAATCATCAGCTTATTTTGCCAATGAACGCGGCGATACGTCTTTTTCTTATTTTTAATATCTAAGATCCTTTTCCTCGCACTTATTAGGTTCTCAGTCATTTAACACTCTATTGGGTTGTTCGGAAAGTAATTTCGTTTTTTTTTTGTGGAAATGAAAGACAGTTTTTGTATAATAAACAAATACTTTATTAAATTATATATTGGCCGTTCTAGTATAACACCTTTTGCCATTTTTCTGGTAGTAGCATAATTCCACGCTCATAAAATGTTTGGTCTTTGCTGGCAAAAAACTGATCTAGATGGTTTTTGACCTCCTCATTTGAGGTGAAGGTTTTACCGTCTAAAATATGTTGGAGTGACCGGAACAAATAATAATCCGATGGTGCCAGGTCTGGAGAATACGGTGGGTGTGGCATTATATCTCATTCAAGCTGTAAAAGCTTTTGGCGAGTGACTAAACTTGTGTGAGGTCTCGCGTTGTCTTGGTGAAACATTACACCTTTCCTGTTGATTAGATCTGGTCTTTTCTGTTGAAGTGCATCATTCAGTTTGTCCAGCTGATGACAGTAGACTTCCGAATTAATCGTTGTGTTATCCGGTAAAAGCTAAAAAAGGCGATTCCTTTAAAATCCCACCAAACAGACAACATCACCTTTTTTTGGTGAATATTCTGGTTCTGGCACTGAGTTCAACACACCTTCTCCATACACATCGGTCAATTGCTTTCTGGCTTGAACAGCATTTTTACCCTTTCTGTAGTAAAACAGTAAGATACGTCGAAAATGCTGCTTATCGCTCTTCATATTTAAAATTTTTCACACACAAGCCTTGCTATATGAGCTCTCAACATATAATAATTATACAGCTTAAGTGTGAAGTTGGGTGCAAAAAAAATACAATTAAATCCTCTGTCGGGAAAAAACGAAATTACTTTCCGAACAACCCAATAATACATCTTACTACAAATTATATCTGAGTTCATAATCTAAAATTCCAGAATTGGAATTTTGGATGGTAATGGGTTTCTTTGGTATGTATGTATAATGCATATTACTCAGTTATTTTCGTCCCTACGACGAAAGATGTGTCCGCATTTAAAAAATTGCACAAAAGATTTAAAATCAAAAATAAACAGTTTCTGAAAAACCAAAGGTATATCCGTTGAAGGAATAATAAAGAAAAAAATTGAGGAATATTTATAAATCTAACTAATGCAGCTGGAAATCATATTTCGCGGTATAAAATATTGAGACATAAAATGACACAGAGAAAATTTTCCATTATATGAGGGTAATATGTGGATGTATCCTAAAACAATTTTGATGTATCATATGGTAATTATTAAATATGGAAATTTTATGAAATCCTTCTCGCAAGCATTATATATATACCCACACTAACATTAATATTTTCTCATCACCTTATTAAATTTTTTCTTAAAATCTTAACGAAATAATTTATTTGTAATTTTTATATTTGATAGCCATAGCAGAATGATAAACATTTAATTACTATACAAAACAAGTGTGAATAGAATTTTACTGAAAAATCCTGATAGTTTTCTATATACACTAATTGAAATATTAGATTTCATACAATTCTTACTAGCATGTTGCTTATTTAGCTCTATAGTCGTATATAATATGTAGCAAAATATACATCTTCATATATTCCATAATATATAAGTGCAAGAAATAATAGGACAACATTTAAAGTTTAAAAGCATTTTTACATTATTATCCACTTTGCTTTAAAGTAATAAATAAACATTGGATCGGTTTCATTTTTTTTTCTCCTTACAGCAAGATGACATTTCTTAATATATAGCGCAACTGTAATTTATTCCGTAAAAAAAAGATGCCAGATAATTAAATAAGTTTTAAGATCAATAAAATGAAAGTAATAACTTAACATTTTAGAGGAACATTTCCTAAAAAAAAAAAGTACACCATAAAATGATTTACAAGCAGCCTTAAAATTCGAGATTACTAGGTTACTGAAAAAACTTTCTGGTAATTGTTAGAAATTGTAAGTGTAAAATTTAATTCCGCAACAAGAATTTTATATTTCAATAGTAAATAATCTTTGACGGGTTGGTGTTATTTTCATAGTTACTTTTTAAATTTTTGTTATGAGAAACATAAATCACATACTAATATATCTTTTAGTGGATTTAAAAGTTTTTTTTTTTTAAATAGGCTTACGGTTGTCTGTAGAACAGACTTTTAACTGTGGTTGTTGTTTTTAGAACAGAACCGCTTTGCCAGATAGAAGGCCGATGCCCTAACCACACAATTTTTGTACTTACTGATTATTTCAATCACTTTTATATAACGCAGGATATAATCATACAACCAAATAGTTATATAGTGGTTCTCAAAAGTGTGTTTCCACACACATCATTTTACAATGGAATGATGGTATTTTATTAAAATTAATATTTTATATTATTTAGTAATATTTATTACTGTTTTAACAAAATTATATTATATACAAAATAATATAAATGTGAATTTTATTTTTATAGAATCTTTATTTAATACTTTTAAATTGTTATTTAAAATGTTTAAAAAGCATAATTCATTATTGAATCAATAAATATCAAGTTTGCAAGTTCTGACGTAGACATACACTTTTACACGAAGATACATTCATCACCATTTATTATTGTTCTGCTTAAATTTTTTTGGAGTCGAACAACTCTATTCATATGAAATGGATGAAGAAAATTTTTCCTTAACTGTTGTAAAAGTTTTTTCAATACTCAAACGTATTTTTTACAAATTTTTGTCAATAAATCTTCGTCACACTGCGTTAACATTACTACTCGGCTTTTTTGTGTGGGGATTTTCTTCTGTATAGTATATTATCACATACTGTAAAAAAATAAACAAATTTGCTAATTTCGAATTGATTTATTACAATTTAATAAAAAGTAATTAATTTTTTTAAAGTTACAAGTCATTGTTTTCGTTCCACAAGCCTTTTTAAAAAAAGTAAATAGAATAAATGAAATTAGAAAACAAATGTGTTAAAAGCAAATGATTAAGCTATGATACTAAAACCCAGAACAAGCGAAATCATACAACCGATAATTAAACATATTATTTTATTTAAAACTTTTCGGTGTAAGATTATTTTCTTGTATGACTTTTTTCAATAATATCTTGCACTGTCATTTACAAATAAAAATAATCCGTGTTGCTTGTAAGTAAATGTTTTGACTTTTGCATAGTAATATATGAATAGTTATTGACGTAGAAAGATTATATGAAAAATTATTGACATAGAACCTGTATTCAATTTTAAAGCTATAGCGCAATTTCCATAAACTTAGGAATCATATGAACACTTTTAAATAAAAAATATGCATAATTTTTATGATTGGTTAGATTACGTAGATTAAAAAAGTCTTGCATTTAATAATAAATTAACTTTCAAATATATTCTATGTATATCAGTATTGGTGACTAACTATCATTCAAAAACTATTTTCTCATTACATTTTTTCATTAGAAGGCAAGTATTAAGTATAATGGAGAATTTCAATTTTAATACATATTAAAAGTAATAAATAAGTGTATTAAATATAAATACCGAATTTTCATTACCATATCAAAATTGTTTTCTTTGAATATTTTTATAAAGTGAAACCAGCAATCAATAATCCTATAGGCGAATTTTAAAATGTAAAAATGAAGAAAACAATTCTTTTATTTAATTCATGTAGGATCTGAATTTACAAAAGAAGATGAAAGTCATTAATTTTGATACACTATAATGATATTAATTGTTTAAATATTCAAATATTATAAAAACTATGATGTTAAATGTTATTAATATTTAAAATATATCTATATTTAAAACTAAATAAATTTTAATTTATTTTCTTGAACTTTATTTAAACCATAAATTGATATTTTGAAAATGAAATACCGTCTTCCTTAGGCAGTCTAATTCAAAAACAAATAAGTCTTGTTTATCATATAAACTAAGCATGAGATATTTTAAAAATTAAAAAAATTTGTTTAAATTTTTTTTTCCACTTTTTGCCCTCAGATAAGCGATGACTTAGATATTTTTACTCAGTTATTAACTTAATTCTGAGAACTGATCTCACTTTATCAAAATGAAGATATATCGATTACGTAATTTGGACAAACATGGTTGCTCGGCTTTCAACTAAACTTCCAACTTTCCACGAGAAGAAAGTGAAGTTTGAAGAATAAAATGAACATTATCTGTGATCGATACACCATTAGACATAATTCTGTTGAATTCAAATCATTTGTAAAATTGAGAACTTTTTTTCCTAGTTCGTTCGTTTCATCATTTCTTTAGTAACGCATTTTTTAAAAATTTTGTCTGCAAACATCGCTAATCAGTAAAAAAAAATATTCTTATGAAAATCAGGAGTTATCCTTAAACTTAAAATTTGTAAGAAGTGTATTTTTTAATCACATATTCATTATTTCGATATATATTTCTTAGAAATTATATACACTTTAAAGCTTAAAAATAATCATACCAAATAGAAATTAAGTTCTTAAATAAATTAGAATTAAGATCAGCGAAATATTTCTTACAAAAAAATTCAAATTTTATTTTTAGTTACATGGATATTTTTTATATGCATTACTTTTTGAAATATATATATAAAATATATTGAAGAGTTAATTAAAAAATTTTTACTTTATGAAAAAGTAGACTGTTTATATTTTATATTATTAGTCAATACAGTTACGGAATAATTACAAAATAATAAGTCACTTTTATCATAAATCTTTTTTATGAAGTGACAGATTGAATAATTTACATGTTAAACAGGAATATGAATATTTAAATGCAAATTATTTTATTTGTTTGAAAATAATATTTTTTACATTCATGTATTATTAAAAAAAGAAGTTTGGTAAATGGTATTTTTCTAATCTGTGGTAATATTTCTTCCAACTTTCCAAAATTTAAATACAAATATTAGATTTATTTATCTAATTGCACTTTCAAGATATTCAAATTGGATAATATTCACAATTTTCTATTTAAGAAATTTATTAGGTATTCTCTATTCCATGAAATGGCTTTTTATTAAAACCTTTACTTCTTAGCTTTGTCTTCCAAGAAATTATAAATCAAACAATACGTTTGATTGGTCGCATTGTCAAATGATAAAATATAATTTTCTTAGTTTCATTTCCATTGAGAAAGAAAATATCCATTCCAAATATTGTTTTTGAAACATACTTTTAATAATCTTAATTAATTTCCGAATTTATATTTTATGACTAAAACTCTTTTTTCCTCATTTATTTGTAAATAATAAATTTACAAATAAGTCAACACTTATTTGTAAATTTCTCTATGAAAATTTCTTTATCTATTGTTATCAACATGGGACAATTTTATTAAATAACTTTTTTACATTGATCTTGTCTTTCCATCCTTTATAAAAAATATCTCAACAGCATTTTATGTTAAAATTAATTTCTTTTATCAGATGATACAATGTGTCTATGAAATGATCCGTCATTATTAGTCAAAGTTCGTAATACTGAAATTTTAATTCATGAACACTTTCTTTTAATTAGTAATGACATAAGTTCTTTTAGAACTTTCACTAGTTGAACTTTCATTGAGTTTTATGTAAAAAAACATCTGGATAATTTTTTTATAAATTAAATATATTACTGAAAGTGTTAAAGAAAAGTCTACTGCCATGCTGGTTTCATTTGTTAAAAAGAATTAGCTTACAGAAGGAACAACTGTTTATATTCGCAAAGTACAAGTTTAAAAAAGTTTGTGCAATATGCATCAATTAGGTATTTTTAAAAAGCGCAGGAAAAGGGACGGTTAAAAACAAAAACTGCAGTTTAGTTTAAAACTTCACTTCAATAGATTTTAAAAAGGAATAGTAAAGGAATGGAAATGAAACAGGATATTTTCTTGGGAGTGCATTTCTCCATTCTTTTAAAAAGAATTAATTGTAAAAAAGAAGTAACGTCCTAATAACACACTTATCAATTAAAACATGTTAAAAAGCTTAAAAATGAAAATTAACTTATAACCCAAGAAATCTAGTTCTCCTATTAAAAGTTATCTTTTCTTGAAAACGAAAAAATAAAACCACTTAATCAAATTAAAACCATTATCTGTGACTACCTCAATTTTTATCATTTCACACTTTAACTGGTAAAGAATAAATTTAAGATTATTTGTCATTTTTTAAGAAATAACCCACCGTATTTTGCATTTATTTAATAAGAATTCTACTCCAAAAATTTACTATATATTATATGGTTGTTCTCAAACACTATAATCAGTTTTTACACATTTTTCTTTCATCATAAGTTTTGTATTGTTTAATATTTATATCTAAGGTTAACTGTTGCCACTGATAAAAGATGATGCTGGATTTTTAGAAAATACCCTTATGGCATTTTTAATGGAGAGTGCATCCAATGATTGTGAAGTTTTTAAACTATAAGACTTCTCAATTACTATCTCCAGAAAGAATTTATCCACTTTTCTCTAGGCTGCACTGGAAAAGATTTTCCTTTGCTTCGTGGGAATTACACTTCCTTGAAATGTCTGAACTTACGTTCTTTCAATTGGGTAGAAATATCCTTCTTTAAATTCCTTAACTTTCTTGTTTTTAATAACGCGGTGCAATTCACTGAAAATCCGACAAATGTCGTCGTCTAAAATACTTGCTGAATGCTTGAGCTCAACAAATTTTCCTGATACTTTTATTCCCTTTTTAGAATTGATACTATGATGGCATTAATAATATAAGATTTTTATTTAGGAAATATATAATAATTTAATTTATATAAAAGTGTTTGATTTCGAATTAATGTGTATAAGTAATTTGAATTTATAATAAAATACATGAAAACTGCATTTTTATCTTTCTTATTCACAGTTTTTATATTTTATTTAACTAAGAACAGTTTTTAATAATGAAGGATTCGAAAACTTGCACTTTTAAGCATATGCTATATTGTTCAAAAAATGATAAAATCAACAAATTTTAAAAACCCTATATATATATATATATATATATATATATATATATATATATATATATATATATATATATATATATATATATATATATATATATATATATATATATATATATAATACATGGAAACTGCATTTTAATTTTTTATTTAACACTTTTTATAATTTATTTAACTAAGAACAGTTCTTAAAATTGTGAAGGATTCGAAAAATTGTACTTTTAAGGATATGCTATATTGTTCAAAAAATGATAAAATCAACAAATTTTAAAAATCCTATATATATATATATATATGCATGCATATATATACACTGCTGGACAATTGTTAAGGACGGATCACAAATTGCAATGTAGCATAGCATTAAGCGAGATATATGAAGCCTAGTAGGATAAAATATAGTTGCCACACTGTTCAGACATTAGAATAAAGAATATTTATTGTTCTGAAAAGTACAAAAGATGTGAAACATCTGAAAGAAAAAAATGTTCATTTAATGCTGTATGCGGAAAAATGGAACAATGCATCTAAAAGTCAGCAGGCACCTTGAAGAAAATTATCAGTACGGGATATGTCCACCGTGGAGTGTGATACAACATTCCACACGTCGTATCATACTTTGCACAACATTATCCAGCAGCTGTTGAGGCAATTTATTCCATTCCTCTCGGAGTGCATGGATGAGGGTGTTCTTGTTTGTCGGAGGATATTTTCGATCTGTAACTTGCCTCCTCAAAGCATCCCACACATTTTCAATGGGGTTTAGATCTGGAGAACGTGATGGCTATACGAGGCGTTGAATACCCTCGCTGTCTAGACACTCCTGAACAGCGAGTGTTCGATGACATGTTGCGCTGTCGTCCATAAAAACAAATTTAAAAATTTATCACCGACAGCACCATGGAAAAGACAAACATGAAGAAGTTGAACTTCATTAATGTATCGTTGGTCCCATTCGCAACCACATGTAGGGGCGTGCGGCCATTGATCATGATGCCGGCCTACACCATGACACTGCATGTCGGATATCGGTCCCTTTTCTGCGTATTTTCTGGACGATAAGCAGTACCACTCTCGCGCCAGATCAGTTGGCGTATACAATCCGATGACAGACTGAACCTACTCTCATCTGAGAATAGTACGCATACCTAGTCCTGTTCCGTCCAATTGCGATGCTCACGACACCATTGCAAACAGGCAGGACGGTGCTGTCTGGTCAATGAGACACATACAACAGGTCTGCGGGCGTATAGTCCTCCTCCCCTCAAACGTCTGGCAACAGTTTTTCGGGAGATCTGCTTTCCTGAGGCAGCAAGAAACTGATTTGCCACCAGCTGAGCTGTGGTGCGCCTGTTCCTTTTTGCTGATAGGACGATATATCTGTCTTCTGCAGGTGTAGTACTTCTAACACGACTTCCCCCGTGCCGCCTACTACACATTCTAGTAGTTTTAAATGACTTCCACAGCCTTGAAACAACGCTGTGAGCGATGTCGAACATCTGTTATTTTTCGCCCTTCTTCGATCTTTCCAATAATTCGGCCACGCATAAAATCATCTAAGTGATTTCGGGAAGACATGCCAAAAATTTCAAGTTCGTCTATTAAATCTTTCCTGTAAAACTTTGACTTGAAACAACAACTGTCCACACGCGTCAAAACCTTTAAAGATCTTATGAACGCTATCACGTGATGAACGGACGTGGAAAATAAATTTGCATACGCATACTTCTTCTTACCATATCCCGCACTTATTCTAATTTTCCACATTTTGCTTCCTTTCATTTTGTGGTTGCTATGGATGATAGTGTTATCCGTCCTTAGCAATTGTCCAGCAGTGTATATATAAATATATATATATATATATATATATATATATATATATATATATATATATATATATATATATATATATATATATATATATATATATATAATAAATAGAAACTGCATTTTAATTTTTTTATTTAACACTTTTTATATTTTATTTAACTAAGAGCAGTTCTTAAAATTGTGAAGGATTCGAAAAATTGTACTTTTAAACATATGCTATATTGTTCAAATTTTAAAAAAAATGATAAAGTCAACAAATTTTAAAAACCCTAAATGAAAAGAGATTAATATATATATACATGTGTGTGTAATATATATGAGATTACATATATATATATATATATATATATATATATATATATATATATATATATATATATATATATATATATATATATATATATATATATATATATATATATATATATATATATATATATATATATATATATATATAATATGTATATAACTTTCACTAAAATTTATAAATTATGAATTTTTACTGTGTACAATTATCTCCATTTATTATTCAGAGTACATTATTAATAATATTTTTTATTCTTATGATTTCTTGCTATCGCGATTCATAGTAGATTCCGATTACTTATATTGTAATCAATGTTTCTATAACTTCGTATACTAGATTTTTCAGATTAACAAATTTGATCAATGAATAAAGAGGAAATGAGGAGAATAAAACTAAAACAAATGAGTTTCGGAAATTCAGTTGATTTGAAAAAAATCTCAAAGAAATAGCTTTTGAAAAATTAATATTGATAGCCGTAACTTGAATTGGTGAAATACAGAAAATATATTAGAATTTGATTTATTCACAACAACCACATTTGTAATTTAAATACTTTGACAATTTGATAAGAGCGCACATATTTGAACAATTCTTATATTGAAAATAATTTAAATATATTTTTCATAACTAAAAACAGTTATAGTGAAATAAAGAATTTAATTTTTTGATAGATTTTAATTTTTGTAGACAAAAAGTTTTGATTGCATTTATTTTTTTAAAACGCTCCTTAAAATGCTTAGGAATTTGTTGGTGAGTTCTTTCATGAAGTTTAACAAAGTAGCTTTTATTTTACAATTAAATTATAAGTTATTTTAAAATAACACGCACGCATACATAAATTACCACATTACTATATCGGATTAAGCAATTTTTATGCCATCACAAAATATTCTAAAAATACTTGAAAGGCATTTTAGAATAACAGTGATCGTAAATATTATAAATGCAAATCGTTTAATAGAGCCTTAATTGTAACATTCATAATACTTAATACAATAATTTAGATAGTACTTTTTATAAAACTGCATAGTAATTGAATGTTGTTAAATAATGCTATATCATAGCTGATAGTTGTACTGTGTAATGATTAATATAATTATTCAAACGTTTGATTTATCACTGCTTATCCTGGAAATCTCTATTCTTAGCAACCAGTCTCTACTTCAAATATTTTACTTTCATCTTCACACTGTTCTGAGTTTTTACTTACATAGCAAACAATTTCTAGTTTCTTGTCATATAAGTTTTATTACTTAAAAATGGTGTTATAAGACTAAGGAAGAACTATTTTTATACAACATTAATGTTAAATAATGTCTGTCAATTATATATCCATTGGAGTCATTAACAAAATTCACATTTAAGAACACTAAAAATGAAAGACATGAAATAGAATTCTATTACATTTTAGTCATTAATACCAAAGATTTATATTGAGCATTTTTGTTTAAAACTTTTTTGCCCATGGAAAATATTTATAAATTCTGCTTATTATTTCAATAGCTTTCTTTAATATTTATGATTTTTTAAATTTCCTAACATTTTCTAAATAGATTTAATTAAAAAATTAAAGACATTACCAAAACTTTTACAACATCAATAAAAGTTTCAGCAATTTTAATTATATCAAGCTTATTTCTTTACTTAATGTATCAGTGTAAAAAAAGTTTTAACATAGCATATTAACTATATATTTGAAGAAATATGTCTACCAAAATATGTTATTACAATACATCAAACTGTTTATATATGTACATAATATTAAAAATCTAACTAAATTATGAAATTTAACTCTTTAACTTTATATTACGCATATTTTCTTTAGATTATAATAATGTTAAATTTTTAAAAAAATTTCAGCCTATACTTTATTTTGCTATTGATTATAAACATTAAAAAGTTGATTGTTGATTTTAGAACAGTAAAAACCAGGAGCTTCAGAAAATGAAAATAGTGTTCCACATCAATAATTTACTTAAAATTCTTTTTAGTAAGAAAACTAATTATATTACTAACACTATTCATGCCAAATTGGCCGTTTTCCCTCACTAACTTTAAATTGAAATTTTTTTCTACTGAAAATTATATTACGTTAGAAAAACATAATGATGACATCAATTAAGAATTGTTTTACTTATATCCCATTGTTTCCGAAAATCATGAGAATTGCCTTTTTTTTAAATATATAATATAACTTTAAAATTAAATATTTACTGATATACGATACTAAAAGAAGTCTCTTTGCTTTATAAAGTAAATCGTGTTTAAAACACAAATAGTCTATAAAAATAATAGAAACAATAATTACAAATAACAATACCGATAATAATCAAAATTATATTTTTAATAAGTAACAGTGGGTTTTTTTCTTTTATATTTCTATTCCTTATTTCCTGATAATAATCTCTTATAAAACTGAATCATTGTATAAATTAAAGAGGGAACACACGCACAAAATGAAGACATTTTTTGTCCATCTTCGGGCACTTGGGTGACGAACCCTATACCACAACAATGCCAGAAACTGCTACTCATTTGTCGTTACCCAGCGGGCACCTGTGAACCAAGTCACGGAGGCGAGTAGCGTTACCCGCGCCATACCGCCACAAACCCGTTTATAGGGCGGGCCACATTCATACAACATCACAGAAGAAAGGATAGAGAGAACAGAGAAGGAAAGAAACATCCATGCCCGAACCGGGATTCGAACCCGGTACCCACAGCTCAGGAGTCAGGAACGCTAACTATAAAATGAAGACATAAACCATTTGATTTTGCGAAGATATTAAGGGAAACAGCAACACGTAGTTTTTGAAAAGGAAATCATCTTTTTGCAGAAACAAATCATCTCAGATCTTCAGTTCTTCATGTCTAAAGCTCGAGAGATTAAATATTTATATGATAAGTAAATATTATTTTTGATTTAAAGACTTCTGATAGTGGGGCAGTTAAACATCAGAAACCTAACTACGAATTCAAGTTAAAAGGTCCTTTGACTTAAACTCTATGAATAAATGTAACTTAAATGATAGATTAAGCTGCTATTAAAGCCACTTAATCTATGTGAGTGAATTAAACATTCATCATTTGCTAAAAATAGATGTTTGAAAAGAAAATTTAAAATTAGAACTATTGACTGATTCACGAAGGATTCAAGATGTTTGATTTTCATTTAAACTTACTGAAAAATAAATGCTATTTTTGTAAAGTCTGTATACATGAAATAATAATCATTTGTGTTTCTTATATAAGCCATTAAAAGTTTTGTGATTTTTAACGCATAGAATAAATAAATATAAATATTATTCTAATTTAAAAAGACATTATTTTACAAAATGTTTTGGCATTTAGATATAGAACTTCTTCAGCATTTTTTCAAATAAATTTTTTTTCTATTTGTAAGCAATATCTAGAGATTTTTTAAGTATGCTAAAAAAATTATTTATTTCAAAATTTTTTTACTATTTTAAAAATCTAGCTATCTTTATTTTTATTTCAGTTATGAAGCAATTGTTGTTAAAAAGTAAAAATCTTTCATTTTCTAAAGTGTGGATTTGCTTATTTTATTTAGGATGTTACTTCGGCCTAGATGACGTGCTTTCCACAACCAGCCTCATGAAGAGGACCCGATTTTACGACAGACGAGCATCTCACCATGATCTGGAAACGGGGAAATACAATCGCTGACAATGGCAGATGGGGCGGGAAGCTGCCACCAAATGCAAACTCTTGAGAATGGCGTGTTCTCTTCCTCGCCACTCTCGCCTTCGTCCACGCGGAGTCAAAGCTTGTGTTCCGAGATCATACGGATTGAGCAGGCAGGCGGTGGGTCCAGAAACAGCAACTCCCGCTTCACTGGATTCGTCAACAGAGTCAGAGTAGGTTTTCACTTTATATTGACTCTTCTTCAAGTGTACATGGTATTTCCTAAATAAAACTAGTTTCCAGAAAGCTTAGTTATTACAGTTTCAATTCTGAATCAAAATAGAAGAACTCATAATAAAAAATAATAACATTTTCATTGATGGCACTCTTTAATATTGTTGCAAATTTATAAATAATGATTATATTTGTCTTAAAATATCTCAGACAGATCGGAAATTCTCACATTTTGGGCAAAAATTGCGATATTTAGACGTGTTGTAATTTAAAAGCGAATTTTCTAATGATTTGGTGATTTGGCGACAGTTGGCGAGATTCTTGGCGACTTGGCGAGATTCTTGGCAACTTGGCGAGAAATCGATACTTCTGGAAACATCCATCACCTAAGCTCTAGGACCAATATTTTTCGAGATAGCCTAGAAGCTTCCAGAGCCTTGGCGAAATTGGTAGATTTCTCCGCCAAGTCAGGTATAAATACCGCAGCCCGACATGGAAGAGTTTAGTTTTTGCGAAGACAGTCAGTGAGTGAATACAATTAGTTGTGACTGCTGGTTGTTCTCTGTCTGAGGTATTTGAGACCTGTGATTAGAAGCTGTTTCTTTTTATATTTGACGAATTATAGTTGTATAATTGTGATTGTTACAGCGGGAATTTCGTTTATCTAGTGAAGTTTTTACGAATAGAAGTCTTGTGTTCATTAAGTGGTTGCTTTATTCAACTCTCAATCGACACGAACCCGTGAAGCTCGGTACAATATGTTATATCACATTCATTTATTATAAGAAAGGAACCAGTAAGGTATATCCCCTGTAACGTACTCAGTCTTGATAGGCTGACTTCTAGACAGGCAAGGGACGTTAAGGAATCAGGATCACGTAATTCAATATTCTTGTCTAAATATTCATTTACAAATTTACAGGATTATTTGCAAGAATTGTCATCAACTGTAATTCAATATTCTTGTCTAAATATTCATTTACAAATTTACTAGATTATTTGCAAGAACTGTCATCAATTGTAGGCTCCGGAAAAACTGATGAATTCCTCCCTTTCTGGAACGTTCGCTGCACATTCGGTCGGGGAAAAACTCCTCGCTGGTACTGGGGACCAGACTCCTGAAATCCGCACTCGGGAAACAGTCTTGAACAGTCACTCGATAAGGTCAATGATCTTCTCCGGACAGAAATGGAGCATCAGGGTAGTCAAAACTCGAGGTCTGGCGTCAATCTTAGTGATCTTGATTCTCTCTCAGACACGATTCGGCGTCTCGAGGTCGTTCATTCTCTTCGTTCCGTCACTGGGACTTGTCCGCTCCGGGACCTGTTTGAAAGAAGTATCAGGAACACCACACATAGGTTGAAACTCTCTCCTGCCCTTGGATCTTAAGCAGGCCGCAAATTCGGTAGACAATTCGATTAAGACGCCGTCTTATAGTAGACAAATGCTATCTCCCCGATGTCTTAGTGCGACGTAGCTAAAACGTTGAATCTGACGTCATGGAAATTTAAACCAATGACAGCGCTGTCTCGCGGAAAGTAGCCAGATTTCGAACCTGCTTGAAATCAAGAATCGTCTCGCGCTCCACCCCTTTTCTGACGTAACTAAGACATCAATGACGTCATTTTGTCTGATACGATTCTCGCGAGACAAGTCTCATGCGATCATCTACGAATTTGCGGACTGCCTTGGATCTGTTGTGCTCGCAGAGTTTCGGCCTGCTTAGTACTCCTTCATCTGCTGTAGTTCCATATAAAAATGCTTGTCTTTTCTGGCATCGGTTCGCAAAATCTTTCCGTGAAAGTTTTAGAAAACTGTAATGTTGTCCAATTAGCATTGAGCATTTTGAGGAGGGTGTGGTTTGTAATAGCAAAGATTTCCTAGGATAAATTGATAGTTGTATAGGAAATAAAATAAATGCATATCTGGCCTATACTAAATGAAATAAGAACTTTTTCTGGGTTATAATATAATGCTAAAGACGGAAAATAGAGTCTATATACATCGAGAAACTATCCATTTTTACTAAGAAAGTACTTTGCTATCGGTCTATATTTATCTTCTCTTAAATATTCATAATTGAAGACATCTTTGAAATTTTCTGCTTCGCAGTTTTTTGCTTTTTCGTAAAAGTTTTTGCTTAATTTATTTAGGTGCGCTAAAATATCATCTGTTTTGAAGTCTTTGGCAATATTTTTATTTCTAATATAATATGGAGCGTTTGTAATATATCTAAGCATTTTTTGTTGGAAAGTTTGAAGTTTTCGTTGATCTACTATACTAATATTGTTCCATACTGGGGATGCATAAGTTATAATAGATCTTATCATTGAGATGTAGAGGTGTTTTAATTTTAATGACAGCTTTGATTATTTTTTATAATTGCTTTAATGCTACCATATGCTTGAGTGGCTTTGGTGATAACTTGATTAATGTGGTTATTGTCCATGTCAATTTATTCATGGTTAATCCCAGATACTCAGCTGTATTTACTTGCGGCATTTCCTTATCGAACAATAATAATTTGTTATTATTTCTATGCTTGATTTTCTTTTTCTTTATCCTTTTAAATATTATTAGTTGTGGTTTTTCTGCGTTGATTGCAACTCTCCAATTAATGCACCAATTTTCAATTTCACTTAATGCTACCTGTATTTTTAAGAATTGCATGATTGGGATTGCTTGATTCAGTCAGGATTGCTGTGTAGTCTGCATAAAAGGCTGTTTTGGTATTATTGTCTTCTGTTGTTGGGAAATCGTGAGTATAAAAAAGATATAAGATAGAATTGAAGATGCTTCCTTGCGGTATCCCTGCTTTTATGCTTAAGGTGAATGATGTTTCTGTGTTGTGTGTGAGAGACTTGAAAAAATCTCTTGTTTAGAGTAGATTATTAAAATAATTTCGAGATTCATCTGAAGTTGTATTAGTTTATGTACTAAGCCTTTATGTGTCAAACGCGATTGAATGTCTTTGAGACGTCCAACATTAGCATGGTTGTATAGAGGTTTTAATGTAAATTTAGTCCGATAATTTCCGTGATTCTGAGTAGTTGACTGTAGAAATCTGTTTTCTGAATCCGTATTGCTGAGTAGGAAGTAGTTCAAGATATATTTTCATTCTATAGTAGATAATTTTTTTTAATATTTTCCCGAGTGTGGGGAGCAGTATTGGTCGGTAATTTTTTGCTATTCTTTGATTTTTTCCAGGCTTGGGAAACTGAATGATTGTAGCAATTTTCCAGATGGTGGGGAAATAAGATATTTTGAGACAATTGTTGTAAATCTTAACTAGCTTATTTAGGAAATCTCTTGGTGTATTTTGATCATGTTATTAGTAACTTTGTCAGCACCTGGGGCATTTTTGGTTTTAAGACTTTTAACTATTGAGGTTATTTCTTCTATGTTAGTTGAGCTAGAAACATTGTTTTCTATAAAATATTTTACTTTTTCTTCTACTTCTTTGGTGACTATTTTATTTATATCAGTATTTGTGTGGTTGGAATTGAAAATATAATTTTGTAGAGAAGATTTCCACTTTTTCTCCATTTTCTCCAAAAGTTTGACCGTTTTGACCTCGGAGGTAGTGATTTACATTAAGCTTCTGCTTAAGTTGTTTAGCCAATGTCCAAATTGCATTGATATCTGAGTTTATGCTTTCAATTTTTTTCTGTCCAGTTGTTGTTTCTGTATTCAGTCTTCATCTTTTTTGTTTCTGTATTCAGTCTTTTTTAATTTGCTTATTCATTCTGTAGACTAATTGCTTGAAATATGAATTTAGGGTTTTTTGATATTGTTTTCTTAGTCTATTTCTTTCTTTTATGTATTCCTTGATATGACTGGGAAGTTTTATATAATTTTTGTAATGTTTTATTTTAATTGTTGCCATATCTTTTGCCTTTATTATATTTTCATTCAGATTTTCAATTTCTTTTAAGATTTTGTTTTGCATTTGTTGTTTCGTTTCTTCATTATTTTGTTCGAGGATTTCTTTTTCTGCTGTGTTGTTGTTTTCTAAAGTTACTTGTTGTTGTAGACTAAAGACTTCTTGTTACACTATAGAAGCCAATTTGTTCTAGAAATAAATTTTTCTTCATTGTTTTTGTTGATATCTAAACAGCTTATAATTGATAAGTGGTCAGAAGTAAGGTCAACTATTGTTGTTGCTGAAAGTGGAATTTTGATATTTGTGAGGAAAATATTCAAAATATCTCCATTGTCCAGCTGTCTATTATCATAGTGGTTGGGCTCTATTGGTGCAATAATTTTGTATTTTTGCTGAAAGGCAATATTTAAGAGAGTTCTTCCGTTTCGATTAGTGGCTTTACATCCCCAATGTGTATGCTTCCTATTTAAGTTCCCACCTACAATTGCCAGGATGTTAGGGCGAAAATTTTCTGCAAAGTCTTTTGGATTAACAAGGTTTTGGGGCCTATTAGATATGCTAATGTCTTTTATTATAAAATTGTTATCGGGATTTGCAACTATCGATGTTTCTTCAAAGCCTATGCTATTGTCATAACTGCACTGTGTAGATTGATAAGAGTGTTTAATGGCAATGGCCGTACCTCCTCCTTTATGATGGGCTCTGTCAGTCCTATAAAAGTTATAATTTGAAAGGTCGAATTCGATTGAAGGTTTTAGATGAGTTTCTTTAAGTGTCATTATTACCTTTTTACAGAACTGGCAACTAGAAACAAGGTGATCCTTGTATGGGTGCCAGGCACAAAGGTATCGAAGGTAATGAAAGGGCTGATGAACTTGCTAAACAAAGATCGTCTTTTGCTCCCATTGGTGCAGAACTTTTTGTGGGATCAATTTGAAGACCGCTCAAACCAATGTTCTTAGATGGGAAAGACGGAAGATGTATGAAGCTTGGCTCAACACTCCTGGTCAAACCACGCTAAAAGTATAATCTGTGGATCATCAGCAAGGATTGCCTCTGAAATTCTAAGATGCTCTAGGCAGAAGATACGTTTAATCGTAGGTTTCATAACTGGGCACTACTATTTCAGAAAACACCTCCATAAAATGGGATTGTTTCAGCAAGACCCTAGAATCTACCTGCCTACCCTATCTGCAGGAAATGTCATACGCAAGAGGAAACGGGCAAGCATATCATTTACGAATGCGAGGCTCTTGTCCTCCCTGGATTAACTTCTTTAGGCATCATCCATATTAGAGAGTTACACCTAGACTCCATTAAAGGGTTATCGGACTTTATTAATAAAGTGGGTGACCCGAGAAACTGGAACTAGGAGACATTGGGTTTGGAGTTAATAGTACAAAATGCTGATAAAGCAGAGGTGCCCAATGACATACAAACCCAACTCTAATAATAATAAGAAGAAGTGTCATTATTTCAGTGCCTGTCATTTTTTTCTGATGTGTGTTTTTGTTTTTGAATGTTTCTTGCAGTTCCTTCCAGTTAATTAATTTATCTTTAATGACAATTGGAGGTATTTTGAAATTTCTTTTTGCTTGCTGAAATCCTTGTTCATTAATATTTTCTAATTCAATATTTTCCATTACATTTTTATTTGTTGTATCTTCATTATCTTCTATTTTTTCAACGGCATTTGTTTTCTGTTTCTTGTATGATTGCGATGAAAGTGTTGGATATTGGTCTTGTTCATCGACTAGATCTATCATTAGACCATCAAATTTGCTTACCGTGGATACTGCAAAAGGTTGGGGTGCCTTTAGACCGCTAACACGCCTATCTTCAATGGCAGTTTCTTCTCTGTTCTTGCGATATCTAGTAAGTAAATCCATTAATTCAGTTAGTTCTAAACTATGGATTTTTATAGCTGAATTGTTTCTTCTGTTATTTCTTCTCTACTGATTTTGTGTATAAATTCAGTAGTGAGTCTGATCTTGTCTCTAATTGTCATGGCCCTATCCGTGGTGGGGGCAGAAGTGCATTTCCTCGCGCCGATTTCTCCCGACACAGGCAATCATGAAAAGGGTGCGCCATAGCACTGACGACGAATATTATAGCAACCCTGACAATATTCAAGTACTAAATAAAAGAGCCTCTTCATTTACCAACATAAGGCCTTTCGCTGTCTTCGTATTGTTCCTAACAATCCCTTTATTTGAATATATATCTTAGAAAATTTTGGAACACAGTAAGTTAGTTACTTTAGTAGACAAAATTATAATTGGAAAAAGGTGATTGGATATCTGAAAGGATATCATCAGCATAATACAATTTTTTCTCCAAAAACAAAAATGTAGTGTTGTGTGCATCTAGTTGACTCTTATTCCTAAATTTTCATAGAAAATTAATTTATAGCAATTTCTATAAGAAAATAATATGTTTGCTTCCAATAGAAGTAACTAGTGAAAATTTTTCTCTTTGATACATTATTTTTCTTCAATTTAAACTCTTTTTTCTAATATAACCAGTAAACTTTTTCCTTGCAAATGGTTGCAATTAGGTTTGAAAAAAATTTATTGCCAGTCATGATAGATGATTTCGTCTCTAAAAATAAAAGGATAAATAAATTATAATGAATAATATAATGCGGCAATAACGATAAATTCAGTTAGCTCTCATAAGCATTTGTAAGTACTTTTATCCCTTCTTATTTATCGCGTATAATTTTTCCCCTTTTTCATATTATGAAAAATCCCTTTTATGTAAATCGTATAAAATAGCGCAGAAGGTCCCATATGGCAAGCGTTGTCAATATTTGTTCTATATAAATCTTAAGCAAAAATGTTTTAACAATTAGAAACTGTAAGGCAATTATGCCTTCAATCAATCTAATTTCAAATAAAAATAATTAATGCATTTTCTCTTTACTTTTATATACCATTTCTTAATATACCATATATAAGGGAATGCATTTTCAAACATCTGCGACATAAAAAATATAATAATAATTTTTGATGACATTTATTCATTAGAAGTTATAAAATATTATATATATAGTGTGAGCCAACTAATTCTATATAAAATTTCCAAGAGACCTCAAAACATATCATTAAAATTTGATGGGTATAAGTTTTAAGTAGTACTTCATAATATTAAAAACGCAATCCAAAATTAATCTTCTCAGTTTGAGTTGTATTTAATTTTTATTACATTATTTATGTTGTTGTGTTTATTTTTCAAGCATGCTTTGGTTATCACTGGAAGTTTTAGGAAAAGGGGAGGAAATCAACCAAGGCCAGATTCCTTTCTGGAGAAATTCACGTGGCAACCTACTCAAAATACAGATGAAAATGAAGAACTCTCATTTTTAAAAAGGTAAACTGGATTTATGAATTACACAATTCCAAGCGAATCAAGTCATATAAATATTGAAATCTACTTCACTTACGAAAGCTTATTATTTCAGAAATAATAAACTGCATAAAATTATTCCTTAAGATTAGGTTTTATACAAAGAAAAATTATTCGTAACATCTGTTGTTGTTGCTTATCCCCGACTGGCGTGACGGTACCATCACACCAGCCCCATGAATCCAAAAATTGTCAGTCTCTCAAGCACCACCTCCGGTCTCAACTCCATGTCCCCTCTCTCACACCCAATGCAGTGAAAAATATGAGATGGGAAGGCTTGAACCACTCGACATTTGGGACAGAGAAGGTAGACCTTGGAATCAGAGACATATCTCTGAGCAAGCAGGTGGCCACTTCGCAGTCTTGTCAGAGCCGTTTGGCTGCATCTCTTGTGTTTACCCACTAGTGCGGAACCAGGATGTTTGCATGTGTACCATTCGTGGGTAGAAATGGTATCCCTAAAAGTAGCATTGATAGCCATCCTAACTCGAGAGGTCAGTTCTGAAGACGACAAGCAGTCTCCAATGATGATATTCTGTAGAATAACTTCTAATAAGTGGAATATTACAATTTAATTATAATAAATTAAATATTTATTTATGATTCTTATTATATTGGGGTTATTATCTACATTTGCTAGCACAAAATTGTATTATAGATACATTCAGTTCAGAATTGATTCGCGGTTATTACTTCAAGTATAAAATATTTTGATTGAACTATTTCAAAAATTATTTTTCTGATATATCATCTCTTAAAAAGAGCATTTGAAAAATGATTTTCAATTCACATCTCATTACGCATTTCTCATTAAAAATTACTATCAACATTGCTTTACTTCAGTAATTTTCAAACTAAAAAGAATGTTTGAAAGAAAAAACGTTTTCGGAATTTCTATAAAATTTCAGAAAGTCCTAATTTTCAGTTTGCTATACGATTTAATATAAAAACACAAGGAAAAAAACTCTATCATTGAAAAAAATATATATAGTTTTAAAATTTACGACAACTTTATTTTAATAAAAAGAAATTTGATTGCTATTTTCTTTGCTAAAAACATTCCATAAAAATAAAAGAAAAATGTTTCTTTTCGTGATAAGTTAAAAAGCTTAAAGAATTTATTAAATTTAAAATATTCTGAAATAATCAAAGAAATTTTCACATTTCAGTCCCTATTGGATGTTGAATAAAGTATGCCCAATGATCATATTTGTCATACAAGTTTCACAAAGTAAAACTTTTAAGACTTTCATATAAATTAACCATATATTAAAAGAGAAGTATCTAAAAATATAGTTATTTTTTAAGCAATGATACATTAAAAATTTATTGAATAAAAAAATTATAAAAAAATATTTACTCTCTCTTTTTCTCTTCTACTTTTGCTTCAGTAATGTTTTTCTCAACCTTAAGACTATAATCATAATTTTATCATTTGAATTTTGTCAAAAATCATGTCACACTACTAACAAAACATTGTTTTAATACCTAATAATCGAGTTAGCATCTGAATTACTACTACTTAAGCTCTTAGCTCAAAAGTTAAAAGTTTGATTCTGATCTTGGTTATGAAGGTTTGTAGTAGTTCCAAATCTATTTTAAACTGTGGTTGCCAGTCGGATAATTTTCCGTTTACAAGAAGTAAAAGTAGAACACCAAATAAACTATTCAATATATAACATGTTAGAGTTCCATTTCCATATTAGATGCATAATTTAATTTTCTTGCTCATATTGCACTTTATTGAAATTTAAACTACTGGTCTTAATTTAAAAAAATCCAATGGAATCATTTTCCCAAAAAATTCTTTTAAATAAAAGCAAATATAATTAAAATCAACTATAAATGACTTCGAAATTAAAGTATCTCTTTATCTATTTGTAAGTAAAATTGATAATTCTTAATATTAATTATATAAGTTTATGTTATTATATTTACTTAAAAATTTAATCGGTAAAATTTCTTATAATTATACAAAAAATTTAATTTCTAATTTAATAGGAACTCTTGGCAATTTTTTAAAATTCCGACAGTTGTGGATATTAAATAAGACTTCATAAAGTATAAAACAGAAAGAATATTTCAAGCATTAATCAATAAATATGCATAGAAATGAAATAAATGAATAAAAATTTACATGATTTATAGAGACATGTAGATTTTCTTATTCATCCTTCAACATAATCCAATAAGAGTAATTATAAGTCGATCTATAAATTTCAGTAATATAAATATGCATATTTTAATATCATTAGCTTGAGATTCGAACTTAAAAATATAAAGAGATATTTATATATTAAAACTGAAGAAAAATCTTCAGTTAAATATTATATATATATATATATATATATATATATATATATATATATATATATATATATATATATATATATATATATATATATATATATATATATATATATATATATATATATATATATATATATATATATATATATATATATATATATATATATATATATATCATTCATAACTAAAATTATAAAGTAATATATTAAAGTTTTGGGGAAAAGACTTCAATTCATTTTTATTTCTCTATTTTGGGAACGAAAATTGTTTATATTTATATATACAAGAGTGAAGTACTCAGTATTAGTTCCATGCTGAAATCAAAATATTCTAGCTTTATACTACCTCTCATTTGAAATGTACAAAATTCTCTTTAAAGATTAGAATTAATTTAAATTCTTTGAAAATTAGAATATGGTTAGAATTAAAACTTCTATCATACTCATTTGGTGAATATCATTTCGAATAAAAAGGAAAATACTGATTTTCGAATAAAGTATTTTTAATTAATAAGGATGTAATCATTAAAATTGTGTTACAGTAGTGTTTGTATCAACCATTTACTTAGAACTCCAATTAAATTCTATCAACTCTTTGGATCTGTTGAAGCTCAAGAAGCGTAAAATGAAACACATACGTAAATGTCATCCAGTTTTACGCTTAATATGTCGTAGTAGATTTAATAAGGAATCGATCAAAAGTGCTTTTCTCTTCTGTTTTGGTTTCCAGCACGAGGAACACGGCAAAAGTAAATGTGATTTCTCTCGGAAAGGCAGGGCTTAATGTTCTGTTTGCTAATCAAACAAGGGTGGGTTATAATGAGCGTATCATCATAACCGTGACTGCATAAGTGACTTTATGACACTTGACAGTAGGACTGTGTCTATCAATTGTGAGTCACACTTTGCTAAGTGATCAAAAAGCACTTTATACGCCAAATGTTGGTCAATATGGAATAATGAAGTTGACTCGTCAAATATTTCTGGTGACTTTCATCATTTAACGCAGATAATTCTTTTAACAGTGAGGGGCTGGTCGTCAAATTATTCTAACGATATTTTTTATGAGGCAGTTATTTCTAAGCAAAATTCCTTACGATGTTATTTCTTTCTTTATACTTATTCATGCTCCCTTTACTTTAATCTGTCTTTTATTACTTAAAATTAGTTTAAGTATTGTAATTGTAACATATAGCCACACTTAAAAAAATGATATAACTTTTTAACATTTTTTCTAATATTATATTATATTATTTAAACAATTCTGAGATACATTAAACTACATTACTAGTCAATTCTTCCCCACCTTTGTAGAAGACTGCTTCAATGTTTTCCCTTATAACAAGGAAAATTTAGATTATAGTTACAGTGAATGCTGAATTAATAAAATTTGAAGAATTGGCAATGTGGCTGAATAGTCAGTAATAACATATGTTAAACAACCAATCAAAAATACATAAACAAAGTATGATATTAAATCAAACATACATAATTTAAGCTTTTATTATCTATACTATAGTTAATCGATTCTATGATAAATGAAGGAAAATTTTCCTTTCAAGCCATAATTATAAAATAAATTTAAAAGAGTGTGACACGTCTTGCATTTAGGTAGACCAACATTTTATATGCATACATGTATATGTAATTTAACGCGAATCACCCAAAATGTAAACTTTTTTAAAAGGTGAACATTTTTCATAATTTTAAATGCTCCAGAAATTTATCTGTACTATTATAACAAAAGGCATCCATAATTTTATGGCTTCAAATCACTTTCAAGTTCGAGATGAAAATCAAACTCGCGAATTATTAAATTAAAGTCCAGAAACACTCAGCTATCAGTTCGACACTATCAAACAGGAATATAAGAATGTATGACATTGAAAATGTAATGTCAAAAAGGAGTGGTCAGAAAATTGCTTAAATTTCAGGGTAGGCTCACCTTACAAAATTATGCAAATGATGTGAAATGCGCAGCTCTCCAGCGCATGTATAATAAAATATAAGGTGAGAAACCGGCAAAGTGGGCAATATTTGTGCCGTATTGCTGCTTAGAAAGTAATCGTTGAAAGTTTGTTCTTGTGTAAATGATGCCTGTAATTGCAGAGAATTCCAGGCCATCTTCGACAAAGTCAATTCCACCAGACAGACGAGTTAACGAGGGGGGGGGTCGAGCTGAGAAGGGCAGGTCGGTCCTTACGGCAAATTGCAGTTGACAGACACCTGGACCCGTCCACAGTGCACCGGCTGTGGCAAAGATGGTTGAAACTGTCAAACGTTTAAGGGGTTCCGATGCAACCAGAGTGACGTCAACACGCGTGGATCGTCGCTATCGACGAAAGGTAATGGTGGCCCCGTAAAGCACGTCTACTGAAATTCTGCAGCATGTGCAAGGCACCCTGGATGCTCCTATATCGAACAAAATCAATTAGCATCGATTGGTTGCTAGAGACGGCATCCGTTAAGAAGACTGCCATTGACCCCACAGCATAGATACTAACGTCTGGAATGGTTCCTGATTAAGACGACGTGGACCGCTGAGTATCACAAGATCATTTTCTCAAACGAGTCATGCTTCTGTTTCTTCAATGATAGTTACTGAGTACGAGTGTGGCGTAGACGTGGAGACAGCTCCAATACCGCAACAATTGTAGAACGTCCCATAGTGCGATTACTTGGCATCATGGTTTGGGAAGCCCTTGCGTACGATTCCAGGTCACTTCTAGCTCGTATTCACGGCATTATGACAGCGCAATGTTACGTGGATGATGTGCTGACACCGATGACTCTCCCTTACCTTCAGGGGCTGCCCAATGCCCTTTATCAACAGAATAACGTTCAACCGTAGATTCCTCGCATCAGACAACATGCCCTGCAAGAGGTACAGCTGCTTCCTTGGCCGCATTGTAGGCCATATCTCTCAGCAATCGCACACTTTTAGGATATGATTGGACGCCATTTGCAGACCCTGCTACTGCCTCCTTCAGAAGATGCATTTTAGCAAATAATTGACAAGGAATGGAGAATGATTCCTCAGAACGATTCCTCCGCACTCCTCACTGACTCTGTGCCTAGACGTGTTGCTTCGTGTATCGCCGTCCACGGTGGTACTACAACCTAATGATCGGACCCTGTTCTTGCTCTGTGTTATGCATATCATTATGAAATACAGATCACATATTGTTCGTTGCTGTCTCTTTCTGTTCGCCGAGTTTCGTCACTTTCTGGCAACTCCTACTTGGTGTTGCCTCTTCAATCTCGAGCAGTGTAATTTGAACAGTAAAAGCATTGATGTAAGCAATAACAATTTAAGAGAGCTAAAAATATTTTCCTAAAGACAATTAATTTTTTGCACTTCTTTCTTTGGAATAAAGGTTCGACCGGGCGCTTGTTTTGGATCCTGCAGCTCATCTATATTATAGATGGTTGGCAATCATAACTCTAGCTGTGCTTTACAATACCATCATCATCGTGGGCCGAAGTGTCTTTTGGGAATTACAAAATCTCTGTCCAAAACTCTGGTACTTCACGGACTACCTCTGTGATATCATATACTTAATAGACATAGCTGCCCATAGCCGAACAGGTGAGTTAAAAAACTGCTTATGGTTCGAAAACTTTGTGAACTACATAAATAAAATATATCACGCATTTAAAAAAATGTTATATTCTTTGGGGTTTTTCTTTTTTTTTCTATAATTTAATATTTAAATTTAAAACATATATCATCATTCCTTAGAATTTTTAACAATTTAAAAAATTTTATTCCTTATCTTCATTTAAAATTTAATTTCATTGATTATAAATTTGATATTAGTAGGATTAAACATTTTTTTTATTTTATAATGATTTCATTACATTTTTATTTGTTACTTTTTTGTCCTAATAAATTTTTTGGAAGAAAGCAGAAGTTTTGTAAATAAATTTTGTTAATAGAGAATTTAGTAGTAACTTTTATTATTACTTTTCAATAGTGTACTTTTAATTTTATTAATACTAATTTAGCTCTGCATAACATAGCTATTAATAGATTGCATAGCATATAGACCTATGGATTATGTAAGTTACTATTCTTTTTTTAGTAAATTTTTCAATTTAAATGGGATCTATATTCTATAACAATTGAAAACACAAACTGGAACACGTTTCCCCTTATTTCAAACTTGGTTTGTGTTCGTAATAATTAAAAGTCAATTACCAAAATTTAAAAAATTTGTTCCTTGATATTAACACAAAATGTGACTCTATTATGCTAACCAACATAATGAATTTCCTTAATTCTTATTCAGAAATCGCAGCATGAATTCAATGAATACTAAATATTAAAGACTTATTTTATTTATTAATTTACGCATGATAGGAAAGTAATATTTGAAATAATATTAAAGCGGCTAATATTTAATACTTTTAGTGGATGACCAAACAGCCAAGCATTTATTATGAACCTAACTCCTGACAAGACTAATAGTTTTCCATACTCATCAGTCAAATAAAGAAAACTACCAAGAATCCTCGGCAAACGTGCAAGCAAAAACGTAAAATCAATAACCCTTTGATCAACAAAGGTTAAAATCAAAACTGAGACCTCACACTTTGAAGCATGCTGCTTCAATACTAGGGAAGTGAATTCCATAGAATTCATTAAGCAGGATTTCATTATGATTTTTTGACGTCACCATGCAATAAATACACTATGAAATGAAAGCACTAAATCTTTTTATTACAGGTTACTTAGAGCAAGGGCTCCTGGTGCACGACAGGAAGAAGCTGATTAAGAATTACACATCATCGCTGTCATTCAAGCTGGACCTCATCAGTATCATTCCTACTGATCTTTTGTACATAGTACTAGGGACAGAGTGCGAATCCAAAGTACCATGCGCCGTCATAGTAAGACTAAATCGTCTTTTCCGATTTCCGAGAATGCTGGAGTTCTTCGACAGGACGGAGACCAGGACCAACTTCCCCTATGCCTTCCGGATAGCGAAATTAATATTTTATATCCTAGTCATCATCCACTGGAATGCATGCTTCTTTTTCGCGATGAGTTATGCCATTGGATTTGGTACAGATACATGGGTATGCTACATTGTTGATTTTAATCATATTACTTGATCCTAGGTTCAAAATATTATTCATTTATTTAGAGCCGAAATTAATACCATAAATCAACAACCCAAATCAATATTGTGTGATGTTTATTAAATTATAAATGCTATTAACAATGATATTTTAAACGTATTATGTTTTTCAAAATGATGTCAAATATATTTTTATTTAGTAATGGTAATTTTAGAGATTTTATATTTACACACTGATATCGACTAATCATTTACTCATTCTTTGAGAAATGTTTTAATTGTTTTAATTCTTTGTTATCCCTCAATTTGCTTAATTTTGTCATTAAAAATTTTAAGAAATATTGTCAGTTTTTAAAGTGCTTAAAAATATTACTTAAAGTTGGAACAATAAAGTTAAATATGGAGCAAATAAAAAGAAAAAACTTTTGCATTTTTTAACCCCTTAACCGTCTGGGGTTCAGAGAAGAAAGTGCTTCATTTTTGCTTCGCGGTGGCAACATAGTTTTGGCTTTCACTGCAATGCAAGTTTTTCCCCCTTTAGAACTTGTCAAGAATACAAAAGCCTCTAACTCTTGATGAGGCGTATTTCCGTTTTACCCTGGACCACCTCACAATAATCACATTCTAATCACTTACAATGGGGAAAGACCATCAATCGTTGTCAGCTGAAGAAACCCACGTGCGCTATTAGTTTACTTTATGAATATTCTGCTTGAAAATTTCTTCAAGTCTCTATTATAATTTTTTTAATTACAATAAATATAAATTTTATTTTATTATTTTGAAAATTATTATCAATAAATTTAATTTACTTCTACGCAGTTCTTATATTTAAAATTCTTAAATAAAAATATATATATGATAGCTAACTCAATGAATATCATATTATTATAATTTTAAAATGAGATTTTGCTATATATATATATATATATATATATATATATATATATATATATATATATATATATATATATATATATATATATATATATATATATATATATATATATATACATAATCATTTCTTTTTATTAAAAATCAGAATTTTTTTAAATTTTTCAATTAGTTAAAATTGTAATAATTTAAATAGCTATTATAACGCGTTAATTTGCAATATAATTATTAATTGATTTTAATTATTGTCGATACTTTTCAAAGTCAATACTATTTTTTAAAATCATCAAATAATTTTCAAAATTATTGAAAGAAACAGCTCTGTTGCTTTATACACAAAGTGAAGAGTTTCGACAAAATTTTAATATAGCTTAAAAAATAAAAAGCTAACTTAATTGCTTATTAATAGACTTCAGAGTATATTGTAAACTATTCATTTCAGTTGAAATTTTGTACATTTTTTATTTGAATATAAATTTTACATTCAAATTTTTTTAAATATAATTTGAAGTCTATTGTTAAGGAATTAATTAAGTTTTTAATTTTTTTACGTGTTAAAATAACATGTATTAAATGTGTTAAAATAACATGTTAAAATAACATGTATTAATGTATTAAAATACATATTAAATTCTTTGTACAAAAAGATTTCTGTTTCTAACTATGCGAGAAATATCTCTCGATTTAAGATTCATGTTGTGATTAGATATATTTTATATTTCTTAAATTGTTTTGCACAAATAATAAAATGTTTTATCTCATGCTAAAATTTTTAGAAGGAAAATAAAAGCAAGGAAATCTTAATGCTATTATTTCAATAGTATTCTAATAATTGAATATTTAATGTAAAACATGTCAATATAACATTTTTTCAAATATTCAAATTAGTCCTGCATTAAATATTTTTCCCTTCACTGAACTAAAACTGCTTTGACATGCAAATCATTAACAGTGGCAAATTTAGCGAACTATTTTTTTTTAAAAAAGTACTTTAGTGAAATAAGAATGTGATTTCCTTCTTTTGATTGTTATAAAATGAAAATATCTAGCTATCTCTCTCTAGTTTTCATTAAATTAAACAAATATTTGTAAATAATTTTTATTAAAGAAGTAAATATTCACAAAATTTATTTTTAAAAGTAAATTCATTAACCAGAAATGAATACTTTATCTAATTTCGACAGCATTAATTTTGCATTAAAGTTAACCCATTAGAAATACGTATCCTTATTATTTTACCACAAAGATAAAATGTATTTCTTATGTTAAAAGCATCTTATTGAAGGTTGAATTAGTAAGCTTTATATTAGAATTAAGTCACATTGAAGTTTCTTTTCGTGTGTTTACACGAAAGTAATAAAAAAGTCATAACTTATAGTACTTATTGGAAATAATCTGTCTCAAGAATATAAACGTATAATCTTTAGTGCAATTGTGCAATTCTGTTAGATATTGAAGTATATGAAAACAAAGCAAAACACTTAAAATATATTCATTAAATTAGTAAATCAAAATATTTCTTTTACATGCTAAAGGAAATTTCCTATTTTCCGGAGTTTGTAAGAAACAAACTTCTATTCAATGATTTTAAACTATATTTCGAAATATTAGTTTAACATTTACTTAATTTTATAAAAAAAATTACTAAAATAATTTTGAACCTCATAATTAAAGAATTAAACAGTTTAACATATTATCTGCTGTTATTATTAATGTTTAACATATTATCTGCTGTTCCTTATACGGAATAATGTTTGTGATTACTGAATTCAAACATTTTTTTAAATAGTTAAATTGATCATTAGAGTTTATGGTGAAATCATATTATAATGTCTCTGAAATAGATATGCATTTCTTAAACAAATATTTAAGGGAATATTTCTCGTAATTTTTCCAAAACTCGGAATTCTTGATGTATTTTAATATTATTTGCCGGTCCTACATCAAAATGTGAATTTAGTGAAAGTTTGAATCAAAATTAAAGTTTTCTTGCTGAAAATAACAGTTTCTTTGTAAAGTTATAGGCCTTAATCGTAACAAAATAATATATTTTTAAGTGGAATGAAGAATAACATTATTTCCATAATAAAATTTGAAAATATTTATACACTAGATGGTTGGTTTGGTTTGTTTGTCGCTCAACGGTCATTTTTTGCACACGAGGGCTAATTAGACTGGGACTTACGGCTTAAAGTGGATTCCGAACCACTACAAACATCCATGCCCAAGGTGGGATTCGAGCCCACGAGCTGTTGAACCGAAGACAAGAGTGCTAACCATTCGGCTGCCAGCTCGGCATTTATACACTAGAATTTATTCCTCCAATTTTTGTAATTACTTTGTGATCTTAATATTTTAAACAATGGTTGAAATATGTGTACTGAAATTTTGAGTGGTGTGAAGTTATCAACATTATCATGTTGATAACTTTTTGACAAATTTGAGGAACTTGGGAATTTTCAAATTCCGTGGGAAACCGATAAATTTAAGTTGAAAACAAATGTAATATTGGTATTGTAGATGCACATTTCCAATCAATTTATTTTTAAAGCATCTGTCTAATGATATATATTCCATGTGAGCGTGTCAATAAATCGCCTTCAGCTGGCCAGAACAAATTATTGAAATGTCATACTTTCACCTTGCCACTCTTGTTTGCGAATCTATCTATGTATATATAGGAGTGGGGTTTAATTTATACCTTCACTCTCAGAAGCTAAATTCTAGTAGTTAGTTGCATCTGTGAATATATATATATATATATTACCGTTTTACAAACATTATATCTGATTCAAGCAGTGAAGAAGAATTTTCTTTTTATTAAGAAGATTATTCTTCGGACACGGATAGTGAATTTGATGATCTTTCTGGGGCTCATTATTGGTACCCAGTTGACAGTTCAGCTGCGATAGCTCCACCCGCATTTCCATTTACAAATAAATCAGAAGTCAACATATCTACTGGATTCTTCAAATCCACTGGAGTATTTTCACTATTTTTTTAATAACGAAATTTTAGAATTCATAATTTTATGTACTAATGAATACGCCAAGTTATATATTGAAAGTAATGAATTAAGCCAGTTCTCGTTCAACTCAGTGGGAAAATATAAATAAAGAAGAATTGCTGGTTTTTCTTGTGTGCGTTAATCATTAACATGGGTATTGTTCAAAAACCCAAAGAAGAAATGTACTGGTCAAAAAATACCTTGGTTGATACACCATTCCAATTAAATTATAAACAATATACATACATACATACATATATATATATAAATATATATGTATATATATAAATATATATATATATATATATATATATATATATATATATATATATATATATATATATATATATATATATATATATATAATATGTATTATAAAAAGAAACTAAATAATGTTATTTATTTAAAACTATATAAAAAATGTAATGAAAATTAGTATTATATATATTTTTATAAATCGCAATAATTAGAGAGTCTTCAACTATGAAAATCTAAATGGGAATAAATATAGAAAAGTAAAACTGTTGCATTCTTGAAATACTTTCGATTTCCGCTGACATTAGTTAAATCGACCATGACCGTTCAGTAAGTAAGTTTCCAAGCCACGAATTCACGGCAATCCATCAATTCGGGGGGTTGAATTTAAAGCACTGCAGTGAAGCCCGTTGCCCCTACCAAGGGGCTCGGGATAGCCGGAAAACGCACAGAAATTTTTGCCCGAGTGTACTCGGGATAGCCGGTTAAAGGGTTAATAAATTATGCAAATATACAAGTACAACAGCACATGAGGAAACAAATGCATAGATTTTCAAAGAATGTTCGATTTAACTATAATAAAAAATTTGTATTTGACACAGTTTCTTACATTTAAATATCCAAGGGTATTTAAAAGCCTGCTTCATCGCAATTTAATTCTTTGATGAAGTATTACACTTTTGGACACATAATTTGGCATAGTTCTGAAAATTTAATATAAATATACATCCGCGTGTGAATATCAAAAAAAAATCACACAAACTTTGATTTATAAAACATTTAAAATATCATAAATTGTAGATATTTTATCTCTTCAGTAGAAAGGAAACTTTCGAAATATACTTACAAACAAGTTTAAATTTGATTAAAAAAATGAACATTTATTCAATAAATTTAGATAAACAACGAAGCAAAAGAATTGACTCTATTTTTAGAAAAAACTAATTATTAGATTCAGTTATTAGCTATAATTAGAAAGAGTTGCATTGTAGTACAATTATATCATGTAATCTCATCAATTCCTTCATGTAAAATGATACGTAACTATGATTTTCTTAAAGGTCTATAAAAATGTCTCCGATCCAAAGTATGGCTCTCTCCGTCATCAATACATTTACAGCTTTTACTGGTCCACCTTGACTTTGACTACAATTGGCGAAGTGCCTGTTCCAGAACAAGACATCGAATACCTATTCGTTGTGATCGATTTCCTGGTAGGCGTTCTTATTTTCGCAACAATTGTGGGCAACATAGGAAGCATGATCACCAACATGAATGCAGCACGCGCAGAGTTCCAGAGCAGAATGGACAACGTGAAACAGTACTTGGAGTTCCGCAAAGTTGGTGAAGACCTCGAGAATCGCGTGATCAAGTGGTTTGAATACCTGTGGACGAACAAGCAATCCATGGATGAGAACACTGTCACTTCCACTCTTCCGGACAAAATGAAAGCAGAGATTGCAATCCACGTTCACCTTGGCACCTTGAAACAAGTGCGAATATTTCAAGACTGCGAGCCCGGATTGTTGGTCCAACTTGTTTTGAGACTAAGGCTGCAAGTATTCAGTCCTGGGGATTACATCTGCCGAAAAGGTGAGCACATAATTAATATTTTTAAAATTGAAAATTATACTTGGATATAGAAAAAATGAATACAATTTCAAAAGTGCTAAAAGCGGAATTTAACTTTTGCATAACGATATTCAAAATAAGACGACAAACTTTTAAAATTTAAATTCTAAGAAATTTCGTTAATACATTAATGCATAAATTGTGTTTAAAATACAAATGACTATAAAATATAATCAAAGCACTTACAGCTCCACATCGAATAATAATTATTTTCATCACTTGTTGATAGTAAGCAGTAACTTCACAACTTCAATTAGTACATTACTCCTTCATAATTTGTGGTATCTTTATTAAAGAGCACAGAGATTTGGAGATTACTTCAATTAATGCAAAGTGTTACATTTAAGTATTAAAATATTATGTACTCATAATTTAAATATGTCCTTCACACCATGATATTAGTATTAACTGAATTTTACATTGATTGCTTTTGATATGACTTGACATCATCATTGAGTTTATGAATATCATAGTTTGTAAGGCATCTATTTTGATAAAATTAAGCGATTCTACTCATCGCAAATTCCCTTGCTCTTATATGATATATGAAATATTTAATAAATACATTTCACTAGTTTTGAAAAGTTACGTTTCTCCTCTCTTTCGTATATCACACAGCTATATATTTCTTTCATAGCTATAAGAAAACTTTTATTCACTGATACAATGACAGTCGCACTATATTTTGTTGTAAATATTTTAGTAATTAGTAAAGTTTTATAACAGTTTTCAAAATTCGTGATAATTTAAAACAGTTACAGAATTTCTAAACTTCAATAATTCTCCAAATATCCAAAATAATAGTAATAAAAACGTCAATAATCAGGACCTATATCAAATGTTAATGATATAGGAAACTTTTTCATTTTACTGAGTATTTTACCGCGCTTTGGGGTTGGTGTTGTTGAGAGTCAATAAAACAATCTCTTAAAAATCGCAAGACTTCTATTTTAGCAAATTCAACAAGATACAGAAAATTCCAGCTGTAGATATCACGATTACACAGCTCCAATTCAGCTAATACAATAGGAAATAGTTTCCTAATACATAAGTCTATAATAAGTCTATAATACCTCAGTCAGACAACAGCTTCTATTCCCTAGACTGGCATTCAAGACTAATCGTCTTCATTGACTCTTCTATGCCGGGTGACAGTATTTAAACCTGATTAGGCGAGAAAAATCTAAGAGTTTCGCCAAGTTCCTGGAAAAGGTTGTAGGCTATCTCACTTAATATTGGTCCTAGCTTCGGAGATGGATTTTTCCAGAAGTAACTATTTCTCTCCAAGTAGCCAAAAGTTCGTTAAAAGGTCGCCAAATTATTAAAAAATGCCACTTTTAATGTAGAATACTCCTAATTTTTGAATTTCTTCTACTGTACGTAGGTGACGTTGGAAAGGAAATGTACATTGTTAAAAGAGGCAAGCTACAGGTTGTTGCAGATGACGGTAAAACGGTGTTTGCGACACTTTGCAACGGCAGCGTCTTTGGTGAACTCAGTCTCCTGAACATTTCAGGAGTGAAAACCGGAAACCGCCGAACCGCAAATGTGAGAAGTGTGGGTTATTCTGACTTGTTTTGTCTCTCAAAAGAAGACCTCTGGGAAGTAAGTTAAAATTCTTTTTTTTTTTTGTCGAAATAAAATTTTAGACTGGGAGGGGTGTATTAAAGTTAAATTTAAAAAAAAACATAATTTTAAAATAAATTTATATAAATACTATTTGTTTAATTCAACTGTCATTATTTAACTCTGAGAAAGAAGCACATGTGCAAAAGAAAACATTGCTCTAAGTAATTGCGGATTTTCTTTAGAAAATCAAAGACAATTTTTTAATGGAACTAAATAATTATTCTGTCATGTATTGCCCATTTTTATCAATGACATTTTGTCATTTTTCAGGCAGCATCATAATCCCACGTTCATAAAACTTCTGGTTTTTATTTGCAAAAAACTGAATCAGGTACGATTTGACATCATCATCATTATTGAAATTTTTACCATTCAAGGAGTTTTGTAACGAACGAAACAAAAAGTAATCAGATGGTGCAAGGTCAGGCTTATATAGTGGATGTGGAAAAACATCCCAACCAAGCTCCAATAATTTTTTGTGGTAAGTATTATTATTAAGAATTAAGAATTCATTAATTAATTAAGAGTTCAAAGTAGATATAATTACTTAATTATATTGTATAAATTTATATTATACAATATAATTAAGAGTTCAAAGTAGACAATTCCTTTGTAATCCCACCAAACTGATAACAAAACCTTCTATTGATGAATATCAGCTTTTGATGTTGTTTGAGTTGGTTCACCTGGCCTGCTCCACGATCTTTTCCGCTTGATATTGTTGTAAACATCCCATTTTTCATCGCCAGTTGTCAGTCGTTTTAAAAACGGATCATTTTCACTACGTTTCTTTAGCAAATTGCAGCTGTTAATGCGTTGCGTTAAATGAGTTTCTTTCAGTTCGTGAGGAACCCATGTATTGAGTTTTTGAACATAGCCAAATTGTTTAAGTGTTTTTCAACGCATGTATGTGATACATGAAGCTTCTCTGCAATCTCACGTGTTGTACTGTGACGATCCGAATCGATTATTGCTTTGATTAGGTCGTCATCAACTTCAACTGGACGACCAGAGCGTTTTTCATCTTTGAGTGAAAAATCACCAGAACGAAATTTGGCAAACCAATTTTGACACTACTGTTCTTAAGGCTTCGTTACCATAAACAGCACATAACTTTTTATGAGCTTGCGATACGTTTCTCCCTTTGTGGAAATAAAAAAGCAAAATACGACGAAAATGTTCCTTTTGATTTTCCATTTTTCAACGAACCCCAAACGAAAACTACGAAACCGATCAAAAAACTTTTTTTACTGATTGACAGCTGAATTACCAACTGTCAAATAACAAAAAGTGTTTTCATTTGTACTACGCCTGAAAACCTAAAAATTCAACTGAAGCCATCTATAGGTAAAATCCGCAATTACTTAGTTGCCAACCCAATATATATATATATATATGTGTGTGTGTGTGTGTGTGTGTGTGTGTGTGTAATATTTCACTTTACCTTGCATGGTTCATATGGTCCCTCATACATACGTATACCTGGAGGTGCATACGTAAACATAACAAAAGCAAAATACTATGAACAGAACATGTCTCACCATTTTCAAATCTATATTAACGAATATATATTTTCAAATCGAAATTATCAAGAAATAACAATATGTTAAATAATGTATATAAATAATGAAATTTTATAAAAAAAAAACTTTCAACGTCTGACACACATAATCGTTTTAGGATACTTACTTTAAGATTATAAATTCATGTAAATTTTATTTGCAATAAATATTGGGATCATTTCCCTTAAAAAAAATTTGTCCCCTCGTATTTATTTTTATAAAATGTAGAATATTTAACAATAATATTCCTCCATCGAAAAATTTTAAGACACTTTCAAGAAAATTTACGCAGATTTTTAGCTTACTGCGAAAAAATACTGAAATATATAATATTCCAAATGTGCCGAGTTGTTGCGAGATATAACAAAAAGATTATTATGAATAACAGAACTAATTCAAGTTGCATGTCATCTTTAATCAATGAGCGCGCACACTGGTTGCTTCTTCCCCTTGAATTCAAAGTCCGGTTTCCGTTTATGGTAATTTTGTATTGACTTTTAAGAAAAATAGATTTGAAATGTTTTGACAAAACGTTTATATAATCAATGGTATGTAATCTTTCTTCTTTCTAAAACAATCTCGACTTCTCTGAATTTCTACGAACATTTTCGTTAATTTAAACACACTTACATACACATTTCTACTATTTTCAAGAATTATTAACACAATAATAATGTAATATTCAGAATACACAATAAAGACTTTGAGTATTATTTTTAATTATTATACAAAATACAACTTTTTTTAAATATATAGTAAATACAAATGCTAAAAGATTAGATCATTTATATTTTTAAAAACTGCATTTTCTCATAATCAAAGAGAACTTAAAAAACATAGCATACATTTTTAATTTTTCTATTATAAGAATTACTCTAAGTGTTAATTATCTTTGAAATTAAATTAACGGATGGAGAAATTTCTCATTTGGATAAGATGAAAGAATTAAATACTGACGCGGCGTATTTATTTAATTTATTTTAGAAACCTAATGTTGCAAACAATCTTTTCAGCTATCAACGGCATCATTTTAACTGCTCCGATATAAGGCTGATATAAGGCTCTGTATATAAGGCTAATTGAGACCTTCCAAACCATTGTTGATATCCAACTTAAAGAAAACTTATTTGACGGATAAACATTTTTTTAAAGTTTTGATGTGATAATAAACAATATAAATGAAGTATGAAAATATTTTAAATACTGAACTCGTAAATATTTAAGAATCTCAAATTTCGCTTACTTTATAATACTAACGATAAAATGTACTTGGTAAAAATAAAAAAAAATCGAATGAAAAGTTATAAAAGTGATATTTTTAAAAAAATAAAAGTAATAAATTTAATGAGAATAAACATATTATGCTTTTTTGATAGTAGAAGTATGATAACAGCATCTCTATATATTATAGAGCAGCAATACATTACTTTCGTGACCAGAAGGTCGCTGGTTCGATACTTGCCTCAATCCAAGCCAATCGTGCTAAGAGTGTTCAAAGCTCTGTAGTGTCCAAATACGCTCTCTTTGGTAAATAACATTGAAGAAAAGGCGCCAGCTCAAGTACCAAATTCGTTACCGTAATTCAAAATTGAAAGGCGGTTGTAAAACTCATTTCAGGCGAAAACAATGCAAAAAAGTTGTATGTATTGGCTTACGCGTCTGTTTTTATGCATATTATTTATTGGTTAAAATAAAAGTTAAATAAGAAAATGTTAATTTAAAAAAACAATTTTTACGCACGATTAGAAATATAATTGGAATAGTAATTTTTAGTCCTAGAAGGCAAACGTCGATTAATATCGTTATCGACATATGCCTCCTAGGATTCATTCTCAAGTCCTGCAGGCCGCCTCAAAGAGTACTCTTATAGCCGTCGAGGGGGTGTACCTGGGCGGAACGGGTGAAGTACGTCGGGATAGTAATCTCCTGGTAGGATCACCCAAGGCGTGAAGACCGTTCCAATATGCTCAGCTAAAGGTCTGCAGGCATGGGAGCCAAGTCAGACTTCTGCCTTTGGTTCTAACATAGGACAAGGTGCTCCAGGTCCCCGGATCAACAGAATCTGTCAAATTTTCCCCTTTACCATGAGTCAACAAGGATTCATTCTTATAAAAATATATGAAACGTTATTTTTTTTTTATCTTTACACATGGTATAATTTTCATTTACCGTATTTTCCTGTATATAATCCGCAGTGGCGTATTATCCACAAGACCTTTTTTTGAGTAAAAGAAAAAAAAGCGTCGCATAATTCGCAGCGGCGTATAATTAGCAGCAATTTTTTCGGCGAATATTCGAATACTGCTGATAATATGGTGCAAAATGAAATAAAAAAATATACAATGTGTGATAAAAACTATAATAAATTGTACAGAAAAAATATTTACTATGAAAAAGATCTGTTTAGATCCACCTCAACACAAAGTGCGATAATCTGAGATGAAAGTGTGACATCGATCAGGATCCGAGAAGATTCTAGTAAAAACTTATCGATTTTAAGTTCTTAATAACTTTTAAAACGAGGTTAAGCATATTTTAAAAATAAAATATATTTATATCGTTAATAATTAAATAAAAAATTAATTATTTTCGAACTGCGCATTGGATACATTCTTTCTTTTTATCGCGCTTTAAACTTGCCTTATTTGTCATCTTATTTTAACAAGTTTGTCGCCATTGTAACTTTTAGTTTAAAATTAGTGGAATAACTTAGGCGATTTGGGTTCCACAAGACGATATACAAATTTGTTTCCAGAGCGAAACATCTCAAATCAAGACAGAATGCGAAATGACATTTGCCAATAGCAACTGCAATATCGTTCGAAAGAACCGAATTCGTTCTTGAACGTAATTGCACATTGCTTATATAGTTAAAATAAGTGAGCTGGATCGTGGCACCATCTATTATTTATTTTATGAAACATACAAGTGGCATTTCTTCCAAAACCTTATTGTATGTTTTTCTGATGGGGAAATTTTTTTTTCCCAGATTATCTGCGGTGACGTATAGTACGCACAGCGAAATTCGACACTTTGACACATAATCCGCGGATTATATACAAGAAAATACGGTACTTATGTGGTGCTTATCGAATATTAAGAAAAGTGAATTACATAAATAAAAATGCATTGATTTTAAGCAAATCGATTTGAAATATATATATATATTTCAATAACAATAACTGTTGATATTTTATTTTTTATTTAATTTTAAAGCTACATTTAAGCACAAATTATAATGTTTCAAACAAGAACATTTTTCTTATCGCCAGGGCTTTTTCTTTCGAATAAAAAATTATATACTTTTAAGGAAAAATCACATTTATTGATGACATAATTGACAGAGAATAATTTTGCTTCAAAACCATGATTCTCGCTGTCAATCAGGTATTTCATTAACAGTTGCTTGTTTCCATAACAGTGAGTCTCATTTAGCGCACAAGAACACAACATATTAAAGATAAACCTCTTATACAATATGTGACTTTCGATTTAATCAATTTCTTTGACACATACGATAATCAATATACATTTTCACAAAAGATATGAAATTTTAAATTATTTCGATACTATTGTATATGTCGTAGACTAGAAAATCTGTCGTGTTCTTATATTTCGTATTATAAAATTCGTGAATTGGTGCAACTATTTTTGTGCCATAGTATTCAACCAAGTTCCTTCATTTTCTATGATCTCGAAAACACTTTTTTCTGGAAAGACCTGGTTTATTTTAATTTATTAACAAGGTAATACATAAGCATCCTTATTTCTAATAGCACAAATTTATAGTTTTAAAATATACATTTAATAGCAAGATATATTTGTTAATTTCAAAGATATTATTTTTAAGAGTAAATAAAATGAATCAATGTTTGAAAATGTTTTCCAATTTGAATGAGTAAGATATTTTTCGCCGCTCACCTTGTTTAGTGGTCAGTGGGCCTGACAGTAGATAGGGAGGGCCTGAGTACAAATCAAGGTTCCAGTATAAATGTACTTTATCTCTCTCCTGCCTTTGTCCTTTCATTGTACAAATGGTTGCCTACCCTATAAACGGGTACCTATGGCATGTGTGTACTGAGGAAGTCGGACTCCACATGAAATTATGGTTCAGTTGGAAAAGTGGAGCAGCATACCCCACAATACTAGATGGCACAAGATATTTTTCTTATACAAAACACAAATTTTTTATTCAAATGAAAGAATTTCATTTATCTCATTACTTGTTTATATAAAAATTTTATTAATTTTTGTAAATTATGATTTATTTATAAAAATTGAATACAAAAATTAAAAATTTATAATTCGGACATAGTTTAATTAGAGCTTCTTAATCCAATTTTTTTAAAGAAAGTGATTCAAAATGAAACAATGATAAACAAATGAAAAAAATATAAATATTTATCTAAATTAAAATTTTATAAGCAACTAGAACATTGAAATCGCTTTTATGGAAAAAAATTTTATAATATTTCCCAGGTCTTAGAAGAGTATCCAGAAGCGCAAAAGCTCTTAATTGAAAGAGGAAAGCAGATTCTCATGAAAGATGGCCTGCTGGATGAAGAGGCTATAAAAGCTGCAGAAAAAGTGCAAGCAACTATGAAAGACAGAGTCGAAAACTTGGAGAATGCAATAGAAGTCATACAGACAAGATTGGCCAGATTCCTGGCCGAATTTGTTGCCACACAGAACAATTTCAAACAAAGAATTCACAGGCTCGAAAACCAGGATGATGCAGCAATAGAAGCTCCAAAGATTTCCTGAGTTATTGAAGATAAAGAAGAAGATTTTTAGCTGAATAAATATTTCATATGAAAAACATTGATAACTATGAAATTAGATTTTATAAATGTATAATAACAGATATCAATTGTTACAAAATATTAAAATTGTACTTGACAGAACAATTTGAATATGAGTGATGTTTGCAAAAACTGTATAAATGTTGTTAGAATTTTTGAAATATATATTCATAGAATTATTAATCCTAAATCTTTATAAAAAAAGTGAGTAGAAATCTCTTTTCAATATTTATAATGTGATTTTAAAAATAAAAGAAAGTTTTCTTCCACAAATTGCTGATAATAAAAGCTATGTTAAAGTTTGCTTAAAAATGATAAATTTAGAATATAATATGAATGGAATGTATGGTACATAATAGGTCTTTATTTTTTTTTACCTATAATCGATTTTATATTAGTTCAAAAAATACTCATACCATTATAAGCACACAAATTATTTTACAGTAAAATTAAATTTTGTGAAAAAATACATTTCAGAAGCAGATTTTTCAATAAGATGTTAATGTTTACAAAACTGTGGATACATAGAAATGCTACTATGGATTTTAATATTTATTAAAAAGAACCTTTGATGAAATTACCTTCAGATATGATAAATACATTATATTTTTAAAAACAAATTTCAGGGTATACACAATAATATATATTTTATAACAAATATATATTTTATAAATAAGATAGAAAAATACCATCAAAATATAGATTTCAGAAAATTGCTCATGAAATTATATTTTTAAATCGATAAAAAAATTAAACGATATTATGTATTATAAATACTTATTTTAGAAATATATATCAGGATATTTTCATTTTTATACAGTACACAAATTCATTTTACAATATAAACACATCACACAGAATCAAGAGGTTAGTCAATCAGTATGATGAAAGTTAATGTCATTAACATACAAGTAAAAAGAGCATTTCTTATTGTAGATAATGCATATGGTATCATAGAATAATTTTCAATGTTTAAATAGCTTTTTAGTCCATACAATCTTGTAAATAATTCATCTTAAGGTTTAAAAAATCAATTATTTTTCATATGTATTGAACACAACTCTATGGTGTACATTTAATAAATATCAAATATTTAACAATTTACTAATTTTACTGTATAGTGAAAATGTGCATTAATGTTTACAGTCGAGATACAATTATTGTTCAAAATATTCTACATGAATTTTGTGTTACGGCAAAATACTGCAAACATTGACTGCCCATTTTAGTCAATGCTGAGAAGCATTCTCTGCATTAGTTAGTTTCCTATCAATTATCAACATATTTTTGAAAATTGACATTTCTACAAACATTAGTTTTGTATGCAGAAGCTTGAAGTATGAAATATTAAATCTATATACTGCCACATTGAGAGAAAATATATTAGGACAGTTGTTATATTTATAAATTACATATTTTGTGTGATAGCAATCTAAACAATATTTTAATTATTTTTCTTTACAATAAAGGATTTAAGCACTGATAAATTGTATTTTTTTATTAGTATGAAAAAATTTATTTACTAAGATTAAACTTCCATTGTATTATGATAATGTGCACAAATGATATTTTGTATATGTTACTTCACATAAAAATCCGTCCATAACATTTTTAAAATGAAAATATATGTTAATAAGTAATGGATATAATCTATAAATAAAATTGAATATTTTTAATGCAACTATTTTATTTACAATTACATCTTCATTAATATAATTTAACATTTTTACATCATATACATTTTGTACAAAATAAATTACAATTATTTCTATAATACAAGGGATTCTGTTATAATACATTGATATGTATATAATTAAACTAATTTTTAATATTATCTAAATACATGTTATTTTTGCATAAAAATTCTGCGTTTTTTTTAAATGCTTTTAAAGCCTTATATCAATAATTATTCAGAAAGCAGATTTTAAATCTAATAACAATAGAAAGTTTTTAAAAGCAAAGGACGACATTTTATAAAACTATATTTTCCACAAAATAATTATTTAGCATTTTAATCCACAAGCTTTATATATTAACAAATATTTTTTAAAAATAATTTCTATTCAATACATATTCAAAGTATATAATCTCTTTTAGAAGAATATTCAATTATTTTTTTCTTTAATTTATAAAACTAAATAGAATTAAGAACTTTTGAAATAACCTTAACGAATTTTCAAATTAACTGAAAACAAAACACATATACAGAATTACATGCTCATCCAAAAATAAAATAATGCTAAGTATGAAATATTTTAGCTTTTTAAATATTACATGGAACTTTCATTTAATGAAAAAACGAAAAATTAAACAGCAACTCAAAATCAAAGAAGTGAATTAAAATTCCATTAATATAAAACTCAATGATATTTTTCTTTAGAAAAATATTTTTATGTAGTCAGGATCAAATTTCAATAAATTTTCCTAGTGTACAATTTATTTATACAGAACCAAAATTTATTAATAAAGCAAAAAATAGCTATGAATAAAACAAAATAAGATTTTCAACTAAAACCATTGAGTGGACGCAAAAAGCTGAAATAGTTTTCCAGAAATGCAAAATGCACCTTGTAGATATTGTTCATTTGACACATCCATCAACATCAGCACCATTGACATTGTTTGTGGACGCTTCTGATTGTGGAATTGGTGCAATGGTTCAACAGAAAATTGGTGATTTTTGGCAACCATTAGGTTTCTATTTATTAAAACTTAATACAACGCAGCAACGGTGCAGTACCTACGACAGGGAACTACTGGCTGTTTACTCTGCAGTGAAGCATTTCCGTTACCTTGTAGAAGGCCGACCATTTACAATATTTATAGACCATAAACCGTTAATAGTTACCTTAAATCAAAATCGTAAAAAAGCTTCACCTCATCAGTTAAGACATTCAATTTTCATCGCCAAATTTACAAATGACATACAACATAAATGCATTATCAAGATTATATAGTTTATCTGTTCTTCCAACCATCGACTATGAAGCAATAACTGTAGCTCAAAAATCAGATGAAGATTTACAACAATTTCTAAAAAACCAAAGTTCTTCATCATTAATACTGTCTGAATTTCCAGTAATTGGCTCAAATCAAGTAATTTACTGTGATTCTTCACAAAAAAGTATTTGCCCAAATATACACAAATAATTTCGAAGAATAGTTTTTGAAGCACCTCAAAATATGTCTGATCCAGAAAACCGTTCTACAATGAAGTTAATGACAGCAAAATTTATTTGGTCTGAAATGAGGAAAGACATTCAAAATTGGTGTCGGAGCTGTCTTAAATGCCAACGAAGCAAAGTTACCTGCCATGTTAAGACTCCTATTCGGAATTTTCATTTGGTCAATTAACGCTTCAACGAAATCCATATCGACATCATCGGTCCTCTAACAGTATCAGAAAATTATCGATATTGTGTCACCGTTGTCGACAGATACAGTCTTTGGACAGAAGCCATTCCAACAGCTGATATCTAAGCAGAAACCATAGCCAAAACACTCTATGCCGATCGGATTGCTCGTTTCGGTGTCCCATCATACATCGTCACTGATCAAGGTACGCAGTTTGAATCACGGCATTTTCAAGAGCTATCAAATATTATAGGATATCAAAGAAACCGCACAACCTCGAATCATCCTCAATCGAGTGGTTTCATCGAGTTATGACCCAGAAAGCTGATCTGATGTGCCACAACTATGTGCCATGAACCAGTTCACTACCAACTGTTCTTTTAGGTTTGAGAACGGCCATCAGCGACACTTTTGGTACAACACCTGCAGAGATGCTGTATGGCGAACAACTTCGTCTATCTGACGACTTTATTCAACCTACGCCAAACAACATCAGTCAGAATTCGCTACTCAGCTTAAAAAATCTTTTCCAAAACCCTCTATGATAGAATTTATCTACGTTAGAATTTTTTTATTTGTCTGCATAAAACTTAAAATTTTTCGCAAAAATTAGCAACGTCCACATGGCGGATGAATACTTGTTTGTTTGAATAATCAGTCCAATCAATTGCATGCTTTAGTCAACAAGCTCCTCCTCACACACTAAAATTTGAAGTTTGGTTTTTCGCAGTTTTAGGAGATAATTTGTGTGTTCCCTTCCCTCATCCCCAGCAAACGCTGCGTGTGTTCCAAGTATCCGGTATCTTCCTGTAAAAATATGCTTCTAAATTGGTGCGAGAAGGGACATTTCTTTCCCCTTTACTATATACGAGAGGCTCTGATGATTTTCCTGTGACGAATCTTCATCTTTCCAGAGTGGTCCTGCAATAATTTTCACGAAAAATGATGGGCTTTATATATATAGACTTTAAACAGCTAACTCTATTAAAAACATATCTTATCTAGGGAACTTAATTCTTTTATATTTTTGATGTAATTTCTCAAGAAGTATATCTACATGATATGATATTGTGACACATATCTATAGACATTGCATAGTTCACCAATTGCATATTTTTAAATCTTTGTTTTATAAAAACGTCTTAATTTTTTTTTAATTTTTTGTTTGATCTTAAGTTATTTGCTTGCTGAGTTTGGATGCAGAATTAATTTCAACATTTCAATAAAACCTATGGCATATTTATTTATTCCTGAAAATATCAAAATTGTTTATTATAATATATATATATATATATATATATATATATATATATATATATATATATATATATATTTCTATGTATGTATGTATAGATATATATCTTTTGATTTTGAGGTTATTTCTGCTAAGTTTCGGTTTTTTGGTAAGTAAAAGCATTCCTTTCTAAATCGGAATACATATCGGTTTCGATGATGTTTTGGACAATAATAAATATGTTTATTGACCTTACAAAATTTAAAATTTTAGGAAGAATATCTCTCTTATTAGTTAATATGAAACTTGTAAAGTGCAGGAAATTGGGAAACACTCTTGAACAAATGTGTTACAGAAGATTCTCAGACTATCGAAAATATCACTTTTATTAATTCAAATGACATCAATGCACCAAAATTAAATCTTTCAAAATATATTCTAGTATTTAAAAAATGCATGTGTAGTGAGTCATTGCATATATTTTTAGTATTCTAAAAATCAAAAATTTGACATGCATTACATATAATACATTTGTAAAATTGTATCTTCCTTTTTTATTTTCAGTAGGAATATATCACACTTCCTACGAATTTTATATTACTGATATCCAATGGTTCGGCGGATATTGCGTATGGAATCGATAGGACAATCGGAAATTTTTTTTTTAAAAAAAAACCTTAAATGCGACTTTTGGAAGTCAAGTATTTTTTTAAATCTCCATATTCTATTATAATTTTGCTCAAGATTTATCCTATTTTTATTAATAAAATCTGATATTTACCAACAATCTAATAATTTTTGATAAATTTACTTTCCAAAAGTTTTATAAAATCTGTCACTTCAGATATTCTTTCACAAAACAAGGGTTTTTATTAATTATTCAGATTATCATTAGCATTTTATATTGCCTTTATTAATCTACTCAATTACAAGAATAGACCTAAAAATTTGGTTTACTTTTAATCTACCTATACCAGACCAGTTTGATTATTTTAAATATCCATGGTAAATCAAATATCTATAAAGCATCCTTCTTCAGCAATGAAGTGTGAAATATCAACAGCAAAAAAAAAAAAAATTTAACATAGCATTTTATATATTATAGCGTCACCGTTATTGCTTGCATATGGAATTCCAGATGTTGGGGGAAAACTTGGATATAAATTGCAGGACCTTGTGGGGGCTGGGGAGATCTTGGACTTATGTGTGGTTTCCTCGAGCACAATACTTCCGTCTTGGCTACATTCAAATTTTATAACTTTCGGACACAAAAAGCTGGAATCTCTCACCACTGCCAGATTGAAACTTGAGCGGAAGAAAATGGTTCGCTCGAAAGAGGGAAGAAATGTTGTCTTGTGCCAGCTAGACTGGCAACATGGGGTGCGCTGCTCCACGGGGGACGAAATCCATCAAGTGCTGTCCAAAAGTCTCGTTCTGAAACACTCATAAAAGACTTCGACACGAGTTTTAATTTATTACCTTGTACATTTTATTTACAGCATATATAAGTGGAAGTTTAGAAAATTATTATCTTTATTTAGCTACTTTTGTCATTAAACTTATAATATTTTTATGGAAAAGTAAAGTTAATACCAGCAAATAATAAAAATGCAAAATATGTGGTATAAAACATTTTCCTTTGTTGATGTTTTAAAATATATTTTATGACGAAAAAATTAATGACGAAATCACTTCAAAAAGGAATTACTGGGATGCGAAAATGCTTTTTACAAAATGTATAAAATTTCATTATTGATCTTAGTATCACAATACTTATTATTTTCGAAAATTAGAAAAGGATAAAAATAAAAATGATGGCTGAACTGCCTTTTTTCGTTTCCTGCATATGAAAAGAGATAGAATTCAACTACCAAATAAAACCGGATTTACTTACAGCCATGAAAAAGAGAAAAGTTGGCTCATCACGCATACACTTTCCCAGCTTGACTTCAGAGTAGTAGTTTAACGTCTTTAGGAATCAATGGCTTTGCTCTATATATATATATATATATATATATATATATATATATATATATATATATATATATATATATATATATATATATATATATATATATGGGAAAAATCTTAAGAACTGTATTTTCAAGTTTCCAGATATTTTGATAAATAACAGTACTGAAAAATTACAAAAAGTAGATTATTATATGCTGAAAATAGTTTGAAATCCTCTAAAAAAATTTTTAGTTCAAGTGCGAAAACGATTAAGGAATTAAAATCAAATGAAGAAAACACTTTTAAATGAAGCACAAAAATTAAAAACAATGATAAAAATACTTTAATTGGAAAATACAAATTTGAAGGTGATGGAGAAGAACAATTTATTTATATATACTTATATACCTAAAAATAAGAAAAATGTATACCTAAATTGTCACTTGATACTTTTTAAATGAACACATTATAAGATCATTATCTTCAAAATTTTATGAGTTTTAGCGAGTTAAAATGAGTATAAATTCACTCAGAGTTAATAAAAAAAAATTGAAGATGATGTTATAAATTTGGCTGCAAGCTTGGAGCTCTGATGTTGGATGCCTGGAGTTTTAAAATTTTGTTACAGAAAGAAAATTTAAGAAGATTATTTATGAAGAAAATTTAAGAAATTTGAAAATGGTATGTACATTGAATTTAGATGAAATGTAAGACCCTAAACTATTTTACGACATTTCGACGAATGAAATATTCAGAACATTTTTTAATGTTTATATGATTTTGTTGAGAAGCACATTCTATTTTAATTTGTTAAGAGGCTAAAAGTAAATATATAAATAAAAATTATACATTTGCTTATTCCCAAATGAAGATTATTTAATTCTTGAAAATTAAAGACTCTATTTTTCTTGAGGTGAATTCATTTCTTCAGATACGAATGATGATATCGCCATATTTGAACTAAAGCATAATAAGCATATTTTATATTTTTAATTTAATTTAAACATTAAGTTTTGGTCATTTAATGAATAATATTAACAAAATTGTTAAATTTTTTATGCATCCGTATAACTTTTCTGCTGAACTCTCTAAAAGTAAATAAAATGATATTTCTTCTCAAAATCTCTGAGTAGAGTTTTTTCTCTCTCATTGCTTGACTAAGCCCACAACGGACATTTCCGGTGTCAAATTTGAGAAACATTTGAGCCAGCCGTACTTTTTCCTCACCCCTGAGATTTACAGACATACAGTTCCAGGAAGGAATACCCTCAGGCGAGAGGGGACAAACAGTCTTCAAGACAAACTGACCACATATGCAGAGAAAATCTGCGTCTGAAAATGCTAAAGGAAATTAGGATGTGGGGTGAACTACTTAACCGCTATAGGGATAACTGAGATATAATGTCTCAGTTATCCCTATAGCGGTTAAGTAGTCTTCGACTCATTCCCCACTTAAAATTTGCCCCCTATAGAGTTAGGAACTACTTTTACTTTGTAAGCAAGTGCTTGACCAACACCCCCTAGAACACATTCTAGGGGGTGTTGGCTTGACCGGCTTATGAATTTAAATTCACCAATCAGTTCTTTCAGTCTTTGTAAGAGGGACTGCCCCAAACAACTGCGCTAGGTGGCGCTGAATCTCATTTCTAGATTTATTTTGAGGAAGGATTCCCCTTAAGGAAAAAGAAATAAAAATTTTCATCGATCGTCTTAAACCTTGCTACTTATTAGGTGAAGGTCCAACTTTAAACCAAAATACCAATATTTCACCCACTACTGCCATTTCTACTGACCACAAAACTAACTACACCTCTGAAACTAAAAAAGTTTCGCTTTCACCAGTTAACAGCAATGTCATTGTCTAGTTCCATTTGATACAGCAAAATGGATAACTTCGTTACTTAAGGCTGTTATAACGCATTTTAATATCCATCGGATAATTTTAGACTTGTGCAAGGACTTTTTATAAATAGTGGACAGTTTTCACATGTTGCAAAAGTGCAAAAATTAGAAAACTCCAGAGCACTCACTTGATACATATGTATGCTGAAAACCGAAGAGCAACATCTATCTTTAGTTGTTCAAAAGATACTGACATTGAAACTGGAATCTTTTGCTGTGAAGAACAATGTTTTAGCACTTTACCATGACCATTGAGCTGTCCTATTTGAAGGGTGTAGCTAAATCAGTTTATTGTTTCTTGATTCTGAATGCTTTGGCAAAGAGAAAATTTGCTAGTTAATGTCGCCAAACATACAGAAAAATACAGAACTAATCACCAGATGATCGATTTGATTATATTGTTGAGTTGCACTGCTTCAAATAATAATTTCTAAATTGATACCTTTAAGCAAGGCAAGTGGCAGTATTTTGTTTCGATTTTTCAAACAATAATTTAAAATTTTACGTGATTAATCTAATTATGTAACTTAAATATAGTTTGCTTCTCATGTAATCCTTTGTAGTTTTGTACATTTAGTTTAAGAATTTTTTTTAAAAATTATAATATAGTTTGATTACATGATTTAATATTTTCAGTTCTAAATTTAGCATGATTAAAAGGTTTTAGCTTTATAAGCAAATCATGTATCTAACTCTCAACAGCTTTACTTTAACACAATTCCGACGCTGCGAGAGAAAATTTATTTGATTTTCTCAAATACAGCTCGATACTTTTTCTGAATTTTTTGTTTCCATTATTTCTAATAGATGTCTCTTTTAGTCCAAAGTGTAATTTGTCCAGGATTGTAGAATCAGTTCAAGGACAGTAGTTTTTTTGTTCAAATTGCTTCATTTTACGATTTTTTTCAAATTTTCTTTCCACTTTAATTTTGTGCTGAAATAAAGAAATAGGTGGTGAGTGGATCTTCAGTGAACACATAATTCTGATACTGAAACAGCTGATAAGAGACTAATTTCGTTTCGTCCGAAAAAAATGAGCAAGGGATGAAATAAGGCAAGACTAAAAGATTCTTATGTTCTTAGACTAAAAGTGCATTATTTTTAGCCTCCGGTGAAAATTTATAGTAAATTAGTAAATAAAATGCTTAAATAGCTATAAAAATTTTGATTGTTGATTTGAATTTATATAATGAATACAATATTGGAAGCAAAAAAGCCTAGTTTTTGTCAGTATGGCAGAAATAGATACTATTAAGTAATTAAGATCCTTAACTTTTGAAAATAATAATGTAATAGGAGCACTGCAAACACACATAAAAAATATCCTACGTTTAGGTATACAGCACTTGCGCTTGTTTCATTCATACGTATACGTAAACATTTTACTCATCTTTTTGAAAGTATACATTTTTTGATTTTTTTATAAGAAAGATATCTTTTACTTACGTCTACAATCTTTAATTTTTATTCAAAAAGTTTTTAATGATTGACGGTATAATTGTGTCCAAGATTTTTAAAGTATATGGGTATAAAAGGCCCAACTTAGTCCAATTAAGGCCCGGAACAAAAACTTCTTTGGGGTCCCTTTGCTTCACAACAACAAATTTTCTATTCAATTCAGCAAATGATTCTATTGGGTTGACAACGTAAAATAAATTTGTATTCTCCTCTCCTCTGATGTAGTGATTCCGGGCAACTACCCCTGACTTAGTCAGGCTCTGTGGATATAAAAGATAAATTGAAAGAAACTAGACCATACAAAGAAAATACACTACTGGCCATAAAATTGCTACACCAGGAAAGCGGAACACCACACACGTGAAATTTGCATGACAGGTAGAACTTGCAATGATATGCAAATGATTAGATTTTCAGCGCATTCATACAAAGCAGGCGACAGTAGCGGCATCTACAATGTGTATAAAACCAGAGAATTGACAGCAGTTTTCTCATACTAAATTTCCATTTCAACGTTATTTTCGGCTAAGAAAGTTGTTGTAATGCCTCGTGTAAGAAGAAGAAATGTCTATCAGCACATGTCTGACTTTGATCGAGGAAGGATTATAGCCTACCGGGATTGCGGTTTAACGTACCACAATATTGCTGCTCGCGTCGGTCAAGACCCCATGACTGTTAGCAGAATATGGAATCGATGAGTTCAGGACAATCATACGGAACTTCATGCAGGATCTCAGCGACCCCCACATCACTAACAGCAGTGAAGACAGACATCTTATCAGCATGGTCACAAGGGAAGGTACAGCAACGTCACGAACCCTGAGTCGAGAAATGGAGTCATTTGCAAGGCAACAAGTTTCTGCTCGAACAGTTCGATGACGTTTGCAGCAGCATGGATTGTCTGCACTGCGACCATGGCTTCGGCTACCATTGACGCTGCGTCACAGACAGGAGCGCCTTCAATGGTTTGATCAGCGACGAACCTGGACGCGGATATGGCATCACGTCATCTTTACAGATGAATCTCGGTTCTGTATACAGGACCATTGTGCCCGCATCCGTGTTTGGAGGCATCGTGGAGAACGCGCATTACCATCCTGCATTGGACATCGCCATACTGGCCCATCTGCTGGAGTGATGGTATGGAGTGCCATTGGATACACGTCTCGATCACCTCTTGTTCGCATTACCGGCACTTTGAACAGAAACCGTAACATTTCCGTTGTATTAAGGCCCGTGGTTCTGCCCTATCTTCGAGGCCTCCCTAATGCTTTGTTTCAACAGGATAATGCACGACCGCATGTTGCCCGTACTGTTCTGAACTTCCTTGATACAAAACAGGTTCGACTGTTACCCTGGCCAGCACGTTCTCCTGATCTGTCACCAATTGAGAACGTGTGGTCAATGGTTGCCGAGCGATTGGCACGCCATCACTCACCATCCACTACTGTCGATGAACTGTGGCATAGTGTTGAAGCTGCATGGACTGAGATCCCCGTACATGCCATACAATCTCTGTTTGACTCCATGCCTAGGCGGATAAATGCTGTTATTGCAGCCAGAGGTGGCTGCTCTGGGTACTGATTTCTCAAGATCTATACATCCTAATTTCCTGTAAATCTAATCACTTGTTCTTTACACTATAATGTATGTGTCCAATAAATATCGTTCTGTTATTTGCATTCCTTCTTGGTAGCCTAGTGGTTAGGGTATCGGCCTTTCATCCGGAACGATGGGGTTCGATTCCCAATGCCGCCAAAGACCCACCGAGTATATGCGATTTACGTGCTCGTTATAAATTTGTGGAATCGAAAGTCCTGTGGTCAGGCGTTGAGCAGTTACCATGGGTGCAATGGTTTGGAGAAAATTTCCTCCCCCTTCAGATCAATGTCAAAATTGAGGAACTGGATCCTCTGGTGCTACCATCTCTCGGAGGATTAGAGGAGCAAAATTCATATTTTCACCTTCATGGTGCTCTGAGTAAACGCAAGACGCTCCCAATTGACTTAAATTCGCATAGCCAAGGTATAGCGAGTTTGGCTTGTACAAGTGTCATAAGTAACAACAGAGTTGGATGTATGAAGCTTGGCTCAACACTCCTGGTCAAACCCACGCTAAAAGTATGATCTGTGGATCATCAATGAGGATTGACTCTGAAATTCTAAGATGCTCTAAGCAGAAGATACGTTTAATCGTAGGCTTCATAACTGGGCACTACTATTTCAGGAAACACCTCCATAAAATTGGACTGTTTCAGCAAGACCCTATCTGCAGGAAATGTCATACCCAAGAGGAAACGGCCATGCATATCATTTACGAATGCGAGGCACTTGCCCCCTCCCTAGATTAACTTCTTTAGGCATCATCCATACTAGAGAGTTACACCTAGACTCCATTAAAGGACTCGAACTTTATTAATAAAGTGGGTGACCCAAGCAATTGGAACTAGGAAACATTGGGTTTGGAGTTAATAGTACAAAATGCTGATAAAAACAGAGGTGCACAATATAATACAAACCCAACTCTAAGAAGAAGAACAACAGAGTTGAAGAAATGTGCAATATACTTTCCTTCATGCTGTTGGAATATTAATGGCCAGCAGTGTAGATTCAAATACTGATAAATTTATCTATTTAAATGTCATATTTGTCTTATTGGGAGATATTTGAATTTATTGTTGATTTTATCAAATAATTAAAAAATGCGAATTTGCTATATTCATGTAAAAGTTTTATAAATGGTTATATATTTCTAAATGAAATTATAAATATACCGTAAAAGGTTGTAATAAAGTAATTATCTATGATTTTGGTTAATGTTATAAATACATACATGTGTGGAAACCTCACTAATATTTCAAGATATTTTGTTTAACTAAATATTGTTAATTAATCATCATTTAAGAATATCTTAATCAAACAAAATGATTTATTAAAACAATACGATTTTTATACATTTATATTAACAAAACATACATTTTAGTACGGATCATGTAACATTAATACAATATTTTCATGCTTTATACCCATTAATTTATTTAAAAATGTATTTTATTTAATTGAAAAAGGTAAAAAAATTTTTTGCAGAAATTCAAAGAATTATCTACTTGGAAAACAGAATCTCACAAATGACAGTCAATTGTTTGTCATCAGAGATAATGCTACCAATCAGAGTTTTGAGTCATTTTATAGACAACAATACAGCATTATAGCTGCAAAATATACATTTTTAACAAATCAACAACTCAAAAAACGTATTCTAAATATGTGGAAAACTGTGACACACAATCAAAAGTTGAAAAAGTAAGTAGACGCATTAAATGTGACTATTTCAGGAATCATAATTTATAAAAACATCTAAGTTAATTTATAATGGTATATATATATATATATATATATATATATATATATATATATATATATATATATATATAATTTATTTGGTTGGATGTCAAAATTAAAAATCTATATAATCCATTCCGTTTGAAAATTATGAAATAATATTTTTATGTATTCTAAAGGCGATGTAACTTTACCGAATAATTTACATTTTTTTAAATCATGTTTTAAACACTTGTTTTAATGTTATTAAATAAATACTTCTTTAGAATTACATAACTATGTAAATCCTAAATTCACTTAGTAGATAAAAAAAATTTTCTGTTTTAATTAAATATTATAATATTTTTTTAACTTTATTTTAGAATATGATTATAGCTTGAAGTATATAATGTAATTATTTGAGGTTTTTTTTTTTTTAAACTTGGAAATCTGACTAAATCATTTCACGAACAATAAAATGAAGAAGATAATTTATTTTTTACTTTTTACAAGTTCTTATGCATTAATTTCTAAAGAAGTATAAATAGGAATACATATCTTTATAATAGACAAGAAGTTTCCTGAATAAAATTTGAATGCAAAAATATCAATTTCTCTTAGTATTCCGTTTGTAAAGATTATTACCCATAATCATTGCATTTTATCTAATAAATAGCCACGAGTAATCGTAACGTTTTCACTTTAACAACACCAATTGTACTAAATCTAAAGTTTAATGAATCAAATTTCGCCATAGCCTAACATTATGTTACATATTGTACGTTTAAAGTAAGAATTAAAAATTTAGGTTCACACCCACCCACACACACACACACACACACACGCACACACACACGCACACACACACACACACACGCACACACACACGCACACACACGCACACACACACACACGCATACACACGCACACACACACACACGCACGCACGCACATACACACACACACATAGTTTGTTTGCTATAAGAAGTCATTATATTGATAAATTTTAAAAAATACATATAAGTTAAGCTGCATGATAAAATAATCATTTTTTGTCAACTAATAATTATTATTGATCGTAAATATTTTTTTTGTTACTCAACTATTCTCAATGAATTTAGGAAATTTAAATTAACTGTAGTCTTTCATTAAAAAATCCTAATGTTTTCAATAATTTATATTGACTGATTTTTCATGTTTAATTAACAGTTGATTAGAAAAAATATTTCTGCTTACTTTTGTTAATAACATAAGATTCGTTAATATGTTTATAATTTCTGATATAGATACGAATAATTTAATCAGATCTATAACTTTTTAACGTGATAAATTAAAATTATTTTTTATGTAAAAACTATATGATGTCTCTGATATCTCAATAAATTAATATAGAGATTTATTTTAAATCTTCAATTCATTAAAGGGAACGATTTCAGTGAACTATTTATTGGTAACAAAATTGAGTAATAAATATTTAAGGATGCTTTCTAATTAAGGAAAAATTTTAATGCTTAAAAGTACTTACGTGCGCGATCCAGATTACACATTCATTAAATTGATTTATATTTAAGGATTTAAAACTTAAAAATTTAGTATCATTAATAATTCTTTAAAATATCGATATTTTTTGTAAAAATTTTATTTTCTATCAAAATACGAAGAATACATAAATGTATTAAGAAACATTTTTACTTCTGTGTAGATAGTATTTTAAAAGGAAAGTTTTTTACAAATATTTAAAAAAACCCTTTTCATTGCTGATTACGGAGAATACACTCGAATAATGCAGCAATGCAAATAATTTGTGTGGACAGTGCATTAAACCTTAAAAACAGTTCAAAAAGAAAGATTTTATATTGGTAGATAATATTAATTTACGGTTAATAATATTTATTAAAATAAAATAAAACCATGTGTGTGATAAAAATTGAAATATTTTATGAAGTGCTTGTTCAAACATGCATATAAGATAGTATACAAAAATACACTCTATACATAATTAAATAATTTAGATTCAATAAATTGTAATTTAAGTGCTATTCATACGCTAAATATGTTTTTGGAGACTTTATTCAACGGCATTAAATTCAATGTTAACACCATAGGATTTTTTCTTCTTGAATTAAGAAATGTTTCCTCGACTGATTGAAAATACTGCTTCAAATATCGCCATTTTCTATATATAATTATACTCTAATTGAGGTCTTCTCTCTAGACTCTAATAGAGATACTCTAACTGAGGTCTTCAGCGGGCTCTTGCCCATCAGTTCTTATTGGTCTCATGGTCATCTGCTTCAAAACTTTAATGTAAGGAGGGTCCTCAAATATTTTTCTTTTTTTGTTTAGTTTTACATAGATTATTTTATAAAGAAAGATTTTCTTTATAGGTTCCTTAACATTTTTCGATATTGTATAGCATACAATATCATAGTAATATCAATAACTGAGCATATAAAGTAACTAACTAAAGACAACAGTTTGGCTAATAATAGGAACATAAAATTAAAGAGGGGCTCGTTTTCCTATTTGTACAATATTTTGCACCTTTTTTTAAAATTATCATTGATCACCAATTGAATCCTGAAATGCTGTATATTATTTTCAAACTTCTATGGATCCCAAAGAATGCATTCAAAATTTGCCAGGAATCCCTGATTTAAAATAAAATAAGCCATGCAAGTCTGCTGGTATGATGATGGGGAGGATATCTCCAGATATCAGTCACACACTCATCTTTTCAAACCACATATATCTTAAGAACTCAAAGTTTTAGATCTCACGAGTCACTAATATATTTCTTTTTTGTAATAATAAAATATGGTGTTCGTGTGTAAAGAAACAAAAGCTATAACATGTTAGTCTTAAACTATGTGAAATGATACTATTACATTTAATCAAATATTACTTTATTATAATAATAATGATTCCTACAAAAATTTTAATTATTTGGAAAGGGCATAAGCACCTTGTGACTTAATCTGTTAGAACTGCCATACTGACATAATTATTTTTCATTAACCAAGTCAATTTCTTAAATAATATTCTTCTTTCCAAACTCCATCGTATCAGTAAAAAGATATTAAAACCATGAATTTAACTCTCTCATCAGCTCACTTTTATTGTGTCTGAAAAAAAAAATATTAAATCTTCTATTGCTAAACATTTACAGCCTAAATAACGAATTGTGAAGACTGATTATTCTCACGAATATTGATCTCAACCGCTTGCAATGCTGAACAATAATTTTCAAATGTGTTACGGAGTCAATATACTATCAATCACTAAATTCAATAATTACAGGAAGTACACAGTTACATATAAAACCCAAAAATAGTTATGAAAAGCACTTGAATGAGAATTATTTTTCGAGAATTGATGTGTGATGAATATCAATACCATCTCACAGTTTTAACTCTTCTGTGGATCAGTATTGTGATCAATCTGAAAACATAATTTCTTTGAAATCATAAATCTTTGAAAACATAATTTCAAACAAAAATGAAAAGTTCACGACTCAAATATTGTTTTCGCATGAGTATTATAGACTGGTATCTAAAAATTAAATTTCAAACGCATTTATTTTAATAAATCGAAATATTTGATATTATTATAAACGAGTTTAATTTATGTGTCCAGTTTCTCTTTTGCAGTTTTCAAACAATTTTTATGCAGTCCTTTTATTTTTTTCAAAAAGGACAAAACTACTGTTCGTACAGTGGCAACAGAAGACTATAAGGATGAATTTCTCGAGCTTTTTGTGCGAATTTTTCGAGGGACTGTATATGATTAATTTGTTAATGGATGATAATGAACAACCTTATTGCTCTTGCACTTGTCGATGATTATTTAGGGAAAAAGAACACTCTCTGTATAGAGTACGCATCGAAAACTCCAAACATAATTCCCATTAAGCACTTGCGAAATTTAAAAAAAAAATGTATATGGATAAAAGAAAATGTACTACAAGCATTAAAATTAGTGCTTTCGGAAGAAAGCCAATTACTATTGCAATTGTTGATTTAATAACCTTATCAGCAGTACATATCTCGTTGTGACGCTTGCAAAGCTATACAAAGCGGTGGAATATATCTTCATCCACTGCACTTCCAGTATTGCTTTTACAAAACAGAAGTTCTTCGACGATAGTATAACCCATCAATGAAACGAACGTAGCTAATGAGATGTGCATCCTTTTAGCTGTCTGTGGCCTCATCCATGTGCAGTCCAATAGAGCTCTTTGAGAACACAACTTTTTTCTGTCAATTGAACGTTGAGATCCTGAGCCATCTTATATTTTTCGACTGATGGTATTGTTGGACAAAGAGATATTAGCATGAAGTTTCCCAATTTTTCTCCTGTTATTATATTAGCCATGTCCACCACAGCTGTTGAGAATAACTCCTCAGGAATAGTGTGGATCTTTTTGAACCTCACTACTCTATATATTATATTATATTAGCCATGTCCACCACAGCTGTTGAGAATAACTCCTCAGGAATAGTGTGGATCTTTTTGAACCTCACTACTCTATATGCCACCTTGAATGACTCTTGTTTAGTGAAGCCATTCTTTTGTTGGTGCAATTCTTTCATTATTCTTCTAAAATATTCACATGGTTTTCCGACTATGTTGGGATACATTGTTTGAAGACAACGCCTCAACTTACTTGGATTCATGCGCTCAAATGATAAAATTTTATAACAGATCACCCACTGCGATCTCTCTTCATTGTTGACTTCGTTTAAAGTGAAGCCAATATGGCTATCTTCATATTTGTGGCATTTAATCTTCTTTCCACGTATTTCACACGTCGATGCAGGATCCTTATTAATACTTTCATTATCAGTTTTTCCCCCATCAAATTTACATCCATTCTTATGAAATCGACAGCTTTCTTAATCACGACACACACCAACGACCACTAGCGAGATAACTGACCAAGACATTCTGAGTTGGAGGTAAGGAATGTCACTACTCTTTTCCTTGAGCGTTATTGGTCATTCATTACTGTAAAACATCTGCAGCCACAAGGGTAGGCGCAGAAAACACAAAAAAGGTTGGAAATTCTATGAGCAGGTACCTTTCGATGGTTGGGGAGTAAAATGGTTTTAGATGAGCGTCCTTAGCACATATTTCAATTGCTTAGATTGGAAGCCGTTTCGTGTTACCCTTAATCTCTCTGCATGGCACATTAGGGTTCTGCGGCCCACACCTTAGGATCCACGGACCTAACCTATAGATCATTGCGGGCTGTTTTCTGCCACATTTCTGGTAACATTCATCCAATTGTCGACGGTACACACGTTAACTGCACGGGTATACCGTCGACGTGTTAATATACATACGACGTGTTAGAGGTACGGCCACGGGAAGGAGCTTATAATAGTCCACGGTCTTGGCAGTACACTAAACGGATATGGGAACCTTCTATGGATGTAGGTTTGGTTTAATTTTCTGTTTCGCAGATTTGCTGGTATGCAGTTTTGCGCTTGCAATGGTTGTACAAGGCCCATTTTTACCAACAGATAAAAAAAGATATAGGGCAAAAATCGGATCTCTGACTTCATCTTCTTCTAATTGGGTTTGTAAGTCATTGGGGACCTCTGATTTTATCAGCATTTTGTACTGTTAACTCTAAACCCACTGTTTCCTAGTTCCAGTTGCTCGGGTCACCCACTTTATTAATAAAATCTGATAACCCGTTAATAGAGTCTAGGTGTAACTCTCTAGTATGGATGGTGCCTAAAGAAGTTAATCTAGGGAGGGCAAGAGCCTCGCATTCGTAAATGATATGCTTGGCCGTTTCCTCTTGCATATGACATTTCCTGCAGATAGGGTCTTGCTGAAACAGTCCCATTTTTATGGAGGTGTTTTTTGAAATAGTAGTGCCCAGTTAGGAAGCCTATGATTAAGCGTATCTACTGCCTAGAGCATCTTAGAATTTCAGAGGCAATCCTCGCTGATGATCCACAGATCATACTCTTAGCGTGGGTTTGACCAGGAGTGTTGAGCCATGCTTTATACATCTTCCGTTTTTCCCATCTAAGAACATTGGTTTTAGTGGTTTTCAAATTGATCTCACTAAAAGGTTCTTCACCAATGGGAACAAAAGACGATCCTTGTTTAGCAAGCTCATCAACCCTTTCATTACCTTCGATACCTTTGTGCCCTGGCACCCATTCAAGGATCACCTTGATTCTAGTTGCCAGTTCAGTAAAAAGGTTTCTACATTAAAAAATCATTTTAGATTTGATTTCGAAAGAACTGAGTGCTTTTAAAGCGGCTTGACAGTCACTAAAAATGAGAATCCGCTTGCCGTGGTAGCCCTTCCTCATATTTAGTCGCAGACAGTGGATAATGGCCAAAACATCTGCCTGGAAGACCAAGAAATTAACCAAGAAGATAACTAAAAGAATCTTAGATGAGAAAGAGAATCATCTTAAAACCCATCTTAAGTCAAAGGAAGAAATTCCATTTCAAATTGCAGGACTGGAAGAAAATGGTTTAAATTCACAGAAAGGGAAAGAGTTAAATTTTGCGAGATAGCATCAGTCCATAAAATCAAGCTTAAGAAATGATAAAACTGTAATAACTTTGGATGCAAAATATGAAGCGGATAATTCATCGTTTATTACAAATTCAATAAGTGATGATATTGAATACAGTGTGACAGGAAACAAAAATGGAAATTTTAACTCATTTAAAAAGCATACAAGTAATGCAATATCTAAAGAACTTGCAAAATCACCAATACTAAAACAAAATTCAAATATGTACTCAGACATGGCAAATGGCTTGAATAATATTAATACTAATGCTTTGAATAGAAAACAAAAGTTAGAAAATACTTCACTGATAACAACAAACAGTGAAAATAATTTGAACATTTTTCTTGATTTTAATGATGATATAGAAAATGAAGATATGAACTTCTCAAAGAATTTATATGAAGTAAAATTAATGGAAAAAGATGAAAAAAATAAATTTCAAAATAAGAAAACAAATGTAAAAAATTCACTTGTTTCCAAGAAAAATAATTCTTTTATAAAAACAGAATGCTTACCAGAATTTAATGAATATTTTTTGAAAATACGAAATGAGAAAATGATAGCAGAAAACAACACTGAAAATGAGAGTTTTCAAAATAAGACAAAACTAAACGAAATGTCTGAAGTTGTAAAAAGTGTGAATGTATCAAGTTATAAGAGAAAACACACAAACACCAATAAAAATTTAGAAAGGCTTAAAACTTGGGATGACCTGGAAGCAAAGTTGTTAGCTGATGATGATAACAATTTACAAGAAATCACATTCCAAAACGAAGAAATATTTACATCATTTGAAATGCACTACAGTCCTGAGAAAAATGAAAATAAAATAAAAAGAGTAAAAAAATATTGGAAACAAGGGAACAGTTTAGAAACTGAGAATACATACAATTTTCCTCACAAAGAAACAGAAAATAAGAAACACAGCTTACTTAAGACACCAAAAAATTCTATGAAAAATAAAAGCAGCAATTCAACAGATTTTAGTCAAAATCATGAAATTGAGTCACCAAACTTGAGCATTGTAAATAAAACATTAGCAGCTATGGAGAGATGTACTGCAGAATATTTACCAGCACTTAAAGTAAGTTCAATTTCATTACATAGATATATATTGTTAAAATAAAGTATAATAAAATTATTGATTTGATCATTAAAAATACTAAACATATTCAGTATATATATATATATATATATATATATATATATATATTAGTTATTAAACATATGATTTAAATATGTACAAAATATACATAATAAAATATTTGTATAGTTAATTGAAAAGGTTATACTTAATTAAATAAAATTTATACTTTTGAGAAATGTAATAATATGGTAAATATGGATTGTTTACCATATTATTCACTTTCAGAAAGATAATTGCATAATTTAAAACATAAGATAAACAATTATTTGAAGACAGTGTTTTTTTTTTCAATTGTATTTTAATTCACTATTCTACTAATAATTCATTAAAGTTTTATCACATTTGATATTTACTTAACAAGTAATTTTTCAATAGATTGTCGGTTAAAATTAATGAATTCAAACAGCAATAAAACACTTTTAAATTAAATTTTAATAAATTATTTGATATTTCACTTTATTATATTTGTTAAAAATATTTCACTAATTCATTGATATAGAATTTAATGCTTCATTACTTTCATTCATTTCAATTTGCTATTGCACCTTATTTTTGTACATTCATTTAAATAATCTATTTTTCGTTTTTCCATATTTTACTATATTTCCTGTTTCAAACAAGTATTTAACAGGAAAATAAAATTCAAGTATTTTTATATTGAAGTGGAAAATAGTTATTGATCCAAATTATTTTAGTATTTTCACACATTCAGAAAATGGTGTCCAATTCTGTTATTAATATATTAAGGTTATTTTTAATAAAACAAAATAAATTCAAAAATTTATCTAAAATATCTAAATGAATTTTTATTGATATCAGTTTCTCTTATTTAAGTGATGTATTTAATGCACACTTATATTTATACCTCAGTCTTTTCACAAGAACAGTAGGAAATGCATATATATTTTTTACTGGGAAAAATATTTAACTATGTAATTGCAAGAAACCAACTTTGAATAATAGTTTTATTCCATAATTGCCTTGTACTTGTATTAGTTGAACAAATAAAAAAAGTTTCATAGCTTCTTAAACAGATTGATTTTATAAAATAAGCATTTGTAACAATTAATTAAAAGCATTAAATATTCATTTAGTAGTAAATAAAAGAAAATTAATAATCAAAGTACAGAAATGCTGCCTAACAATATGCAATTACTGAGTTTGAGTAAATCAAGAACAGCGAGAGCTAAGATTGCATACACAATATTTCTGCAATTCAAGAAAAATTACTTTAAAAATATCTTATCTAAAATGGCAATATCTGTTGCAACTGAAATATTTTTTTACAAACTTGATAAAAGTGAGTAATTTTTAAGAATTTGATAAAAGTGAAATCATATCGACTATAAAATACATTTAACCACAAATTCAGAGATTGAAATAATGGAAATAATGTCAGTAGTCAAATTATGAAGAAAAATATATAATATTAAAAATGGTACTGCTGCCTTTATTTAAAAAACTATAAAAGAAATCGCTTGATAATAAGACATATTTTCTTAATATAAGGAAATTCAATTGAGAAAGGTAATTATAAGAAAAATATTAGTGTTTATAGAAGCAGATAAATGATTAGTTTAATAATTTTAAAATGGGCTTTTTCATGTAATATAAGTATTATAATGAAAATTTTTTTCCTTTATCACTGCATCACTTATCAATCAGCTTTAAATATAAAACTGTTATATTACAAACATTTTATTAAAGTTAAATTATTTAGATAAAATCATTTAAAATACTTTGAAGGTAAACAAATTATTATAAAAAATTCTTTAATAACTTTTTTGGTAGCATTCTAAAACAAAATTTAATTTTTCATAGAATTATTCCTTTTTTAAAGTCAGATTTCATTTTTTTAAATGTCAGATTCTTTCATTATGAACTTCAGAAAAATGGAGATTTATTTTGAATTATTATGAACTCTATGTGCACTTCAATGAAATTAAGTATTAGCATGTCATATTACATAAGTGGTTATAACTGTGAAGATTGTTTATTATACAGGAAGTATAATATTATCATGTTTCCTTCTTTCTCCTTTTTATTGCAGATTTTTTAGAAAATGATTTCATTGTACCTCTCAACAGTTTTTTTCTTCTTCTTTTTTTGATGATACATATGTGGATAGTAAATTCTTATTTTTCTTGAAATCTATTAAAAGCTGAGTATTACTGATATGATCAAGAATAATAATTAAAATGATTAGTTGTTCATAAAATATTTAGACAAATATTTTGAAAAATTTTTTCTTATCCTTCGCTTGACCTTGATTTTTCAACCATTAGTCTTATGTCGAGCACCCCAATACACTCTAGAATAAAACGAAAAGTCATCTTCTGCAGAATTTCTAACTGTGATGTCATTAAGTCTGGGGCAAGAGTAGAGGTGGTTACCAGTCATTTCTTCAAGTCCATACAAGGTGCAAGTTGGAGAGTCAGTTAAACTGAAACAGTGAAGGTGTGCCTGAAGATAGTCATGCCCTGCCCTAAGACGGAAATTTGCAACCGCCACAGCCCTATGGAGGTTGCACGGGACAGGTTTAGTCATTAAAGATGCCCAAGTATTTTCTCTTGCAGAATTGTTATACATATTTTTACGAAAGAAAGCTTTATTTGTCTTGACAAACTTTTTAATAGTATGGTACTCCAAAGCTAGACAAGGTTGTTGTAATTTCGAGTCAGCCCTGGCCATTTGCTGTTGCAGCAAAATTTTTGAAGTCCCTCCTCTAGAAGGAAACTAATAGCTATCAGACAGTGGAAAACAGATTTGATATTGTTTAGTACAACTGATGTGAGAAATGACGGCCTCAGAGCCAATAAAAATACATATTTGGAAAACTAAAAGGTGGAATTAAAAAACATAAGTAATTATTAAAATAAATGGTGTAAAATTGCTGCCTGCTCTACATCACTACTGTAAAAATAAGCTTTCTGAGAGCTTAGAATTGAAATATATGCAATTTATATAATTATAATTTAATTATCACTTTATAATAATAAAATATTAAGTTGGATAAATTACTTACAGGAGATAATCAAATTATGCATTCACAAATTGGAAAAATTTTCCTTGCAATTATCTAGCTGAAAAATATTTATTATAAGAAATATTTTTTATTGGAGTAAATTTTTTAAGACCAAGCTATTTTAATTAATATGTGAAATAAACCTGTACTACAAGCTAGATTATAAAATAACTTGTATAATAATATATAATATTTAATTTCAGGTTAATTTTCAAAGTAGCTGTCCAGAGGACAATACAAACGATGTGAGTACAGACTGTAATTTTATATTACAAAAATTTGAATCTACTTATATTAAAAGAGTGGGAAAGAATTTATGCATAGCAGAAAAATACAATAATTATATACAAAAATCAGATAGAATAAATAAGCCATTGCATTTGGAAAAGTATCGCAATATAAGAGAAATCAAATCTTTTAACAATGGAATTTTACAATCAAATCATACAATAACATCAAGAACTATTAATGCTGAATCTAAAGTTGACAAAGATGATTTGGAAGAAATTGAAAATTTAAAAATAAAGAAATGTTCTAATACTTTAAGAAATTTTACTCAATCTGGAAATAATGTCAATAAAGTTAATATTCCAAATGAATTTGATAAAAATATTAACTCAGGCAAGAATACTTTACTTGTAATAGAAAATGGAAGCCAATTCAACAATGTGGCAAAATCTCCAGTAGAAGAAATTTCTCAAAACAGACAGCCAAACTTTTCTTCGATGAATAATACAAGCAATCGTTATAATTTCAGAAAAAGAAAGCAAGATTCAATTTTAGAATGTAAGGATAAAATAAGGATGAAGGAAAAGCAATTTAAAAGTGAACTCAAAAATAAAAATTGTGATAATTTAATGTTACAAAGCAAAAAATTAAATAAAGGATTAACAAAGTATTCAAAAACTTTTTCACAAAATGACAGTTTTGATATGCCTAAAATGGATTCTTATAATAAAAAAGCAAGTGACACAAATGCTGCCGATAACTATTTCAGTACAGATGTTTTAGAAAATATTTCATTAGATGTTGATTCAAAGGAAATAAAGGCATCACTTGATAATAGTTTTCATACACTCTCTCCTATTAATGATGTTAATTTGGAGCCAAACAAAATATATATGAAATCAGGTAACAAAATCAATAAATTAAAGCAAAGAACCAATAAAAATAACGAAAATTCAATCCAAGAACAGATTACTAAGACAAATTTATCACATAAAAAGAAAGCTGACAGAAATACTAAAGATGATTATGTTAAATACTTGAAAAATTTATTTCAGGCAGGTTTAATGCTTGAAAATGATCAAAAAGTTTCTTCACTGGAAAACGGAGAAAGCATTCTAGACAATATAAATAGGAACAGTCAAGAATCAAGAAAGAAATTTATTGTAAAAAGTGATGATGATTTATTTTCGATCTCATCTAGTGATTCAGAATTTGGCGAAACGAGTTATCATTTAGCAGTAAGTATAAATTAATTTTCATATTTAGCAAATTTTAAATTATTATTTGATGATTGCTCTGTTGTGTACTTGAAAATTTTTTTCAGGCATCTCAATCACAACTTTCCTGTTTTTTCAGTGATGTATTAGATGAATGAATCCATAGCACATAGTGTAAGCAGCAAAAGAATTTTTAAAAGTTAGTTCTTAACAACTCATAATGTAATTCACTAAGAACATTCCTGTATACAGCAAATAATATATAAGTTTATTCAACATTATGATAATATTACATGGAAATTTTACCTTGTAAGTCAGGAGAAATATGTACATGAGGTTATCAAAATAGTTACAGAGTATAATATGCAGTATGCTAAATGAATATCACTTAAACAGTGCTATTTTTTTGATGAACAAAAGCCAGAAAATCCCATTATAGCAGCCACATCTGGATCACCATAATCATCAACAGATTCTGCAGCTTTTCTTTTTCTTTCCTTTCTTTTTTCACGCCTATATTCTCTTAATTTTTCTTCCTAAGAATAAGAAAAAAAATTTATGTTTATATTTTAGCACAACATGTTGTAAAATTATTAAATATTTTCATATTGATTTATAAATAAAAACTGCATTTTTTGTTTGTTTGTCATGTTTTCATTAAAGATTTTACATTGAAACCTAACAAATTATTTTGTAACACACATATAAAATTACTGTATTTTATGTCAGTTTTATTATGAATAACATGAATTTTTAAAATTAAGTTAATGTGAATAAATTAAATAAAATATATGTATATTACTTTTTAAAGATATTTATATAGATATACTAAATATTTTATCAGTAGTTTTAAATTGTTTTTATTCAAATATCTGTTGCTATATAGTAAGATCATGAATTAAAAATTATTAATTTCTTTTTCACACACAGATTTTTGGTATAACGTAAGCACTTGTTTCCTTTTATTAAGTTGATAAAATTTATGTGCAATAACTTGATAATTTTGCCCCACTCATACAAGATAATTTCAAATTCTTAAACAGAATCAAACTTATAGTTACTTACATACACTTGAGTCAATTAAATTTTCAATAGATTTCTGCTAAGGACAACTGTTTGGTTAACTTAATATCTTAATATTATCTTCCAGAAACCAATTTTAAGTTAATTGAGATAACTGGGATGAACCAGTGTCCAGCTAAAGATTCCAATTTGACCTTCTTAACATGCATTAAAAACTATTATACTGGTAAAGTAGCTGTTAACAACTGAAAGAAATTTTAACAGAAACTTGTTACAGCTACATTTCATGTAATATGTAAAATCTTCCCAAGCTTACACAAACATTCACGATTTACCTATAGAAGAAAGCCCAATTTCAAATGGAATCACTTTAGTAGTAAATATTATCATTCAAACCATCTAAATCGAATTTTTTTCAAATAGAAAAAAAAACAATTTTAAGATCATGGATTTTATTAACCCTTTTAGGCTCTTTACAATGTTTTAATACCTATGGTCTTTTCAATTTCAGAAATGGCAATATTGAATCAGAGTGCATGACATTGTTCTATGTGAGATACTTTTACTTGTCAGCAGTGTTATTTTAAGAGTAAACAAGTTTTGTTTCACTTCAAATTTGAAAATTTGTCAATTATTGCAAGCTGAGACAATTTTTCATTATTTTAGAGATGTTTTATATTTTTTATTAAAATCTCTTGCATTTAAACTATAATGAATAGTAGTCTATTTTAAGTTTATGGATATTATTTATTTCATATTTGACAGTCTTTAATAAAACTAAATTTTTCAAGTTTCTAAGGTCAGATAATTTGTTTCTACTTAGGATTTCAAATTCCATCATAAAAATATTCTGTTGTTCTTTATATTATCATATGGATTTATTTGGAAAGCATTATGAGTTATAAATTTTGAAACAATTATCTAGGGTGAAATTAATTCTCATTTTATTCAACAAATGGAAATTACAGGCCAGAAAGAATAAAGACTCAAATTATACTCTAAATGTAAGATGCATAAATTATAAGTAATTCAAATTTAATAACTTACATATATTTGCATTTATTACTGTTTTTTTGATATTGCAGAGTTATTTTTATGCACAGTAAAATTTTTTTATACATTTCTGCAAAATACTTCTAATATAATAAATAAAATTTAAGAGCTTGATAAATTAATAATAAAATTATTACATTATGCTAAATTACATTACTCTAAAAATACTAAATTTTCAGAACTTTAATTTCTACTGAGTAAAATATAATAATAGAAATATTATGGAGTATGAAAACATTACTTCATCTTTCAGTTCTTGCAGCCGCTGCTCAAAATCATATTCTTTTTGTTTTTCTTCCCTTTTTCTCTTATTCATTTCCATTCTTTGTTTCACTTGATCAAGTGTAGATCTTTCAACTCGCATTGACATTCCAAGATTTCGTTGATCTAAAATTTAATTTTAGAAGTTATATAAGTAAGTAAAAATGAAAAAGCCAAATTTGTGTCTTGATAATACAATTATTCTAATTGTAAAGTTACTTATGAGAATTATGTGTTACACTTATTTAGATTGCATTTATGAATTTAATATTAGAATAGATTAAAAAGCATTCACATATGTGGGCATTATATTATATATTTAATATTTACAAACAATATATTGTTTGATCAAAATATTAAGTATCATTTCATATATGTTTGAAATAAAGAATGTGTAAATAAGAACAGAATAGTAAAATTTAGTACAGATAATAAATAGCCTAAGACTGATATCAATTCATTTATTAATAAACTATAATAGTTTAATTAGTTTCTGTAAAAATCTTAGTTAAGTTCTACTTACTAATAAGATTTATTCTTAAATCAAAATTTCAATAGGTAAAAGATAGGGATAAGCGAGATTATTTACATATTCTAAAGGAGCATGGATAAAATTAACATAGCAATATACATGCTACTTGTTAAATGACAGTGAATGAGGTTTTTGGTTAAATTAAGCCTATACAATTGACAGAAAATATATTCAATTACAAAAATTTATTTTCATGTTCGTAAAAATAACTTATATATTAAGACATAGTTAAAATTGCAAGTCAATAGTGTAAAGATTAATCTAGAAATGACTCAGCCGTTTAAGTTGTTAGACATGAACTTTGAACAAAAGTAAGATGTGGTTGAAATGCCAGTTCATGCATAAAATGCAGTAAATAAATGAGAGGTAATGTTTTTCATTACGTATATCAAAAGAAAAACTTGTTTAATAAAAATTTTCATTATAGATGTTAAATTTCTAAATATTAGTAATCATGAAATTCAGACATTTTAAAAGTTTAAAATATTGTTAATGGACAGATATTGCTTAAAATAGTACTTTTTATAGATTTTCTAAAGACAAACATTCTAATGATATCACAATATCTTAATTAACTCTAAATTTTGTATGGTAACTATTAGCAATTTCACAAAAGATCTCAGGTAAAATTATTTCATTATCCAAAATATTTAATGATACAAACAGCAAAATGAGTTTGCGGAATAATTTTTATGTACATATAAACAATTGTCTAAAAAGAGATTAAATATTTGAAATGTTTTATTTTTTAAATGTTGACATTAAAAAAGCTTTGGATATAAACTTTTACAATATTTTGAAAATTTATTGAAAGATCTCTATTTGAATTTATTGAAAGATCTCCATTTATCTGAATGTCAAAGTAGCATAATCCATCTTTACTTTGAAAAAATGATTTTGAAATTTACTTTTACATTTGGAATATTTTTTGTCACTTCATAGAATGTTATTTATTATGAATTAAAAAAATTATAAAAAATACATTTTAGTCTTAAAATTATTTATAATTGAGATTTTATATGGTAGGGGACAAAGTTACTCTAAATTTCTAATTAATGTTAGATTTTTATGATCTGATATTTTAATTTATTTGCATGAAAATACAACATATATTTCATTAAACTGATTCAAAATTATTCTCAAACTTCACGATTATTTCAAAATCTGTGGCAATGTTTTAACATGGATCGCAGACTTTCTGCAACACAGATCTATCAAGGTGAAGGTTAACAAGTCTCTTTCAGGACCATTTAAGCTCAGCCAAGGTGTTCCTCAGGGGTCAGTGCTTAGCCCTACACTTTTCATGATGTTTTTATCTGGCATTGAAAAACTGAATTCTACCAGAGTTAGGGTGGGACTGTTTGCAGACGACATTGTACTCTGGAGCTCAGGAAACAATATTAATGATATTGAATCGAGAATTAATAATTCTCTTGTAGCTGTGTCCAACTTTGCCAAGGAACATAAAATCAGTTTTAATCCTCGCAAATCAATTGCTACTTTATTCACAACCAATAAGCGTATATATAATTATCAACCACAACTGAAGTTGGAGGGACAGAATCTCACTTATGAGAAGCACCCCAAATATCTGGGATTTATTGTGGATCAAGAGTGCACTACTAACAAGCATATCGAACACATTGTATTGAAAAGTAGAAAACGTCTTACTATTCTTAAATATATTGCGGGTAGCGACTGGGGAGCCGATGCAACAACCCTTAGAACAACATATATGACTTTCATTCGGCCTATACTTGAATATGGTTTCCCAATTTATTGTTGCGCATCCAAAACTAACCTTAAGAAGTTAGAACAAGTTCAATTAAGTGCTGCCCGGATTATCACTGGTTTAAGACATAGCTGTCCTTCTGATATTGTTCTTTTTGAGGCCGACTTGCAGCCGCTCCATACTAGAAGACAAGCTGGTCTTGTTAAATACTATAATAAACTCTCTAGTTATGGCCTCTGCAACAAGACCTCCATGTATCTTAACAGCTGGAGTAATCATCAAAGATTAAAGAAGGACAGCCCTTTCAGTCTCTCTTCAACTACCTAATAGTAATGTTGAACCCAACTCAATACAGTGCTGCTTGAATCCTGCAGAAGGACTCCCCAGGGTTTACTTTCACTTTAACTTAAGTACTCATGTTAATAAGAAAGACTACATCCCAGAACATCTTAGACAACTGACCTTGGAAAACCTAAGCCACATTCCTAACAATGCCATCAAAATCTTCACTGACGGTAGTAAAATTGATATTCTAGCAGGTAGTGGCATATATATTGAAACCCCTCACACCAATTTGACTCTTTCTCATCGTAATCCCAATCACTGTTCTGTCTTCAGAAGTGAATTGATTGCAATAGACCTGGGACTAGAAGCTATTCTTTCTGAAGAGGATTATGGTGACCTATGGATCTTGTCTGACAGCCATAGTTCTCTCCACCATCTTAGTAATTGGCTTCTTGTAGGCGACAAGATCAGCAACTCTATCCTGCTTAAATTAAAACTCATTTCACTTAATCATGATGTTCACTTGCAATGGATACCTTCACATGTGAATCTCCACGGGAATGAAATGGCCGATAATCTTGCTAAGGAGGGTTGCAGGATTTCAAATACTCCCTCTTCCACACTTACTTTTCTGGAGTTATACTCCCGGGAAAAATCAAAAATCTCAGAGGAGTGGAAAACACCCCCACCCATAATTGGTACAAGGGATCAAAACCGGGTTTGTCACTTGACCTCCCGTGTGACAGACGTACCCGGACTGTTCTCTCAAGACTTGCTAGCGGTCATATTAAGTGCCTCACTTTCAACGAAGGCAGGAAAACTTTCGTCACCTGCACCAAGTGCCAAAATCATCAGGCTTCTCCTGAGCATCTTTTGGATTGCATGGGTCTCTCTAGGGAGGATCTCTTTAGCAATCCTCTTTCAGTCTTCGACTTCCTTACAGTCAATGAACTTGTGGATCTAGTCTGACTCCGTCAGACATGGAGGATAAGCAACAACAACAACAAAATTATTCTAAGCAGCAGTCAACTATTTGAAATCAAGATGAAGCATTTTACTTTTTTAATCTAAATATTTTTTCAAGAGAATGCAATTGCAATATTACATTTGCAATATATTAGTTTTTTACAACGACGGGCACTTGGGTAACCAACCCTTCGCCACAACAAGGCCGGGAAACTGCTACTCATTTGTAGTTACCCAGCGGGCAACTGTGAACAAAGTTACGGAGGCAAGTAACATTACCCGCGTCATACCACAACAGGATTTTGTGTTAAATTTTTACAGTAAAAAGATATGATATTTAGATGGTGAATATTGTTTTGCATAAAAATAATTAAAATAAAGATAAGCTAATAGTAGTATTGAAAGACAGGAATTTGTCTGCAGTGGCTGAAATGCTATTTTATATAAATTTACTCAAGTTTAAGATGAAAGAATATAGATTTTCTGAAAAATAATAAACTACAGACAAGTTTGACTTTTCAAATGATTTTCTTTTCAACAATTTGATTCACAATAGCCTGTCATCACATGCAGTGGTGCATGTAATGACAGCCTATTGTAGCAGTGTTAAATCTCTAAGCCACTTCACATATGAACCACAGCAAAAAGATTCAATTTGATATGTATCTATCTGGGGGTGTCCATATGTGCTATTTGACACTGTTTGCAGCTGAGTGGAATGCCACAATGTATCAAATGCTTTGTTTACCTTTGACTAACTCAAAACCACAGATATTTGTGTCACCAATGGTATTGTACCGAGCTTCACGGGTTCGTGTTGATTGAGAGTTGAATAAAGCAATCACTTAATGAACACAAGACTTTTATTCGTAAAAAACTTCACTAGATAAACGAAATTCCCGCTGTAACAATCACAATTATACAGCTACAATTCGTCAGATATAACAAGAAACAGCTTCTAATCACAGGTCTCAAATACCTCAGACAGAGAACAACTAGCAGTCACAACTAATCGTCTTCACTCACTGATTGTCTTCACAAAAACTCTACTGACTCTTCCATGTCGGGCTGCGGTATTTATACCTGACTTGGCGGAGAAATCTACCAATTTCGCCAAGGCTCTGGAAGCTTCTAGACTATCTCGGAAAATATTGGTCCTAGAGCTTAGGTGATGGATGTTTCCAGAAGTATCGATTTCTCGCCAAGTCGCCAAGAATCTCGCCAACCGTCGCCAAGTCGCCAAGAATCTCGCCAACTGTCGCCAAGTCGCCAAATCATTAGGAAATCCGCTTTTAAACTACAACACGTCTAAATACCGCAATTTTTGCCCAAAATGTGAGAATTTCCGATCTGTCTGAGATATTTTAAGACAAATATAATCATTGTTTATAAATTTGTAACATTGCCCCCTCTCAAGGACTGCACGTCCCGGGCAGTACAATCCCCTGATAGGAGGCCAAATTTAATATAAAAGAATTTACATTTCAAGAGGATACAGAGCACATTACATACACAAGCAACTAAAAATACAAGAAAATAGAAAAGATTAAAATTATCTATACTATTTACAAAGAGACCATGGTCTACTAATTTTTACTCTACATTACGATAAGGAGCTAATCTATCATAATGTACTACCTTTGGTTTTGAAGAAGATGATTTTCTTATACGAACCACGACGTCGTTCAGTCTTTTTAGGACTGTGTAGGGACCTTCCCAGTTGGCTTGCAACTTTGGAGAAAGTCCTTTACGTCGAATCGGGTTCCACAACCAAACTTTGTCGCCTTCTTGAAATTCATGTCCTGTCGCTCTTGTGTCATACCTTGTCTTCATTCTTTCGGTCGTCAGGTTGATTCGGTCTCGAGCGAAGTTATGGACATCTTCAAGACGTGCCTGAAGGTCTCGAAGGTATTCCTCTGGCGATGAAGATGTATCCGGTGGACGACCAAACTGAAGATCACAAGGGAGACGAAGTTCGCGACCAAAGAGCATCTGTGAAGGAGTATATCCGGTAGTCTCATGGACAGCACTGCGATATGCAAGCAGAAACAGCGGTAGCTTCAAATCCCAATCTTGCTGATTTCTGGAAACCATAAGTGAGAGATTATTCAAGATGGTTCTGTTAAATCTCTCTACCATGCCGTCCGATTGTGGGTGTAGTGGCGTGGTCTGCGTCTTGTCTATTCCGAGAATTTGACACATTCCTTTAAACACAACAGAGGTGAAATTTGTCCCTTGATCAGAATGGATTTGTAAGGGTGTGCCGAATCTGGAAACCCATTGATGCACTAGAACCTCGGCTACTGTAATCGCCTCTTGATCGGGAATTGCAAACGCTTCAGGCCACTTAGTAAAGTAGTCCATGACAACTAGTATGTATTTGTTGCCATTTGAAGATCGTGGTAAAGGACCCAAAATGTCTAATGCTATTCGCTCAAAAGGTGCTCCTACGTTGTACCGTTGCAACCTTCCTCGGCTACGTTTCTTTGGTCCCTTACGTGCCGCACAGTCATCACAAGATTGACACCATTTCTCTACATCTTGTCTAGTTTTGCTCCAATAGAAGCGTTCTCGAACTTTCTGTAGAGTTTTCATTACTCCAAAGTGGCCTCCAGTTGAGCTACTATGCAATTCTTTCAAAACATCTGAAATTCTTGATTTTGGAAGAACAAGCTGCCATTTGAAATTACGTCCATCATCGGATTCCCATTTCCTGTATAGGACACCATTTCTTATATGGAGTGAGTCCCAAAGAGCCCAATATTGCTTAGTCGCAGGACTGTAGGTGGAGATATCCTGCCAACTTGGTTTCATACTGGAAGATTCTTTTAATTCTAAAATTGGATTTATATCTGAATCTTCTTTTTGGGCTTCTCTAAGTCCTTTATCACTCCATGGGTCTGGTTTCGGTGGAGGTGAAACAGTAACTTGGCGTACCGAAGGATTTACTAACTGATAGTTCTTCTCTACTCTAGAACAATATCGGCAGCTTTCATTACACGGCTTCCTTGATAGTGCATCAGCATTTCCATGAAGAGTTCCTTTGCGATGACGTATTTCAAAGTCAAACTCCTGGAGTCGTTGAATCCATCTGGCTACCTGTCCTTCTGGATTTTTAAAATTTAAAAGCCATGTTAAGGATGCGTGATCTGTCCGGAGCAAGAACTTTCTTCCATAGAGATAATGGTGGAAATGTTCTATGGCTTTGACGATTGCCAGCAATTCCTTTCTGGTTGTACAATAATTCCGCTCTGGTTTCGATAGACATTTACTCCAATAAGCAATGACATATTCTTTATCATCAATTTCCTGCGACAAAACAGCTCCGATATTTTCATTGCTGGCATCCGTATCTAAAATGAATAATTTTTCGGGCTGGGGATATGCAAGAACGGGCGAAGATGTCAACGCCTCCTTCAGTTGTTTAAAAGCTTTCTCACATTCATCTGTCCATAGAAATCTCTGTTTAACTTCTGTCAACTTGTGAAGAGGTCTGGCAATACTTGAAAAACCCTTAACAAATTTCCTGTAATATGTGCATAGTCCAAGAAAACTTCTTAATTGATGGACATCTTTTGGACGACTCCAGTCCTTAACTGCGGAGATCTTTTCAGGATCTGTTCTTACACCTTCAGCAGAGATAATGTGTCCCAGATAGCTTACTTCACGTCGGAATAAATTACATTTGCAAGGATTCAGCTTCAGGTTGGCCATTTTTAATTTTTCCAGCACCTTTCGGATGTTTCTTAAATGGTCTTCGAATGTGCGCCCTACAATAATGATATCATCCAAATATACCAAACAGGCTTCGTAGGAAAGTCCTCGTAATACTGTCTCCATCAGGCGCTCAAACGTTGCAGGTGCATTGCAAAGCCCAAATGGCATGACCTTGAACTGCCAAAGTCCTTGTCCTGTGGTGAACGCAGTCTTTTCTCGATCCTCAGGATGTATCTCTACTTGCCAATAACCACTCTTGAGATCCAAAGTCGAAAACCATTGTTTTCCGGATAAAGCATCAAGTGTATCGTCAATCCTAGGAAGAGGGTAACTATCTTTTTTAGTGATGTTGTTTAACCGACGATAGTCAACGCAGAATCGGGTAGAACCATCTTTCTTCCGAACTAAAACAATAGGCGATGCCCAAGGACTCTCTGATGGCTCAATAATGTCATTCTGCTGCATTTCCATCAAAAGATTGTCCACCTCTTCCTGCTTAGCGAATGGCAATCTTCTCGGATGTTGTTTAATGGGTGGATGATTTCCTGTATTGATTCGGTGCTGCGTCAATTTGGTTCGCCCAACATCATCTGATTTCTTGGAAAATAGATCTCCGAATTCTAATAATAAATTTCTTGCAGCATTCCTCTGTTTATCATCTAACTCTGCTCTTTGAAGGAGTTCATTAATTAGAGTGTCAGGAGGCTCAGATAGTGTGGCTTGACAATTTCGGTTAATACAGGTCACTGGAGTGCAAGTCGCTAGCACTTCTCCTTCCTTTATAAGTTTTACCTTATTGCTTAGATTAGCAACTCTTACCGGGATTACATTTCGTGAAAGGTCGACGAGTGAAGAAGCCACTAGTACTCCTTTAACGCTATTGTCGGAATCTGGATATTCAGTCAATCCATAATGAAAATTATTATCTTCTGAAAGAGCTCCGCAAACTATTGTCTCAGTTCTTGGTGGTAATGTTGTTTCACTCTTTGCAGTTATATGATGGACTGTTTTAATATCTGAATATTTCGTCTTAAAAATCGCTATGTCTTCAGAACATGAGTGTAGTTCATTATTTTTAAAATCTAACTTGAAATGGTTTTCTTTGAGGAAATCCAATCCGAGAATAAATTCGTCATTTATATCAGCGACATATGCCATATGATGGTACACGGCATTACCAAATGCAATGTTTAAATTGACTTTTCCATGCACTTTAATCTTATCACCTGTCACAGTTTGGAGGGTAATGCAGGGCGGCGTCCAGATGAGTTTCTCACCAAGTTTGCGAGCCATATCTGTCCTAATGATAGTTACGTTGGCTCCAGTATCGATTATCATTCTGCAGGGAACTTCGTTGACATGTCCCATAACGAAAAGTCCGTTGTCGCCGCTACTTACGGAAGAAATGTGAAACAATTTGAAATGGGGCTTCTGACTCTCTGGACATCTCCGCCCCGCGAGATGGCCACATATTAGTTTCCCTGCTGTGGTGGAAGATCATTTCCACCATCTTTTCGTTTCGGGCAGTCTCTATGGACGTGTCCGACTGCACCGCAAGTCCAACACTGAATCTTCATGTTTCTGCCACCTTTACTCAATTCTAAGCTACGGACTTTTCGCCGCAGATCTTCAATTTGCTTTCTTAGATTACAGTCCGTATCAGTAGCAGAGACGGCTCTGATTGAGTGCCGGTCTTTACGCGCGGCCTGCTGGGCAGCCTCTATCTTATGTGCGTATACTAGGGCAGATCCGATATCTTTGACATCGGCGAGTCTAAGTGTTTTCTGTATCTCCGGATCCCGCACACTATCGATGAAGTGATGGAGAGCCAGATCTTCACGTGTCTCAGCTGGGCAGTCCGAAAATGCTAGATGGGAAAGTCGCTGAATATCGGCAGCCAATTCTTGCAGACTTTCACCCGCTCTTTGATAGCGGGACTTTAACTGTAGTCTGCTATATTCTTTAGTGCACTTATCTCCAAACCGCAGCTCAAGCGCACTCGATAGGGCTTGGAAATCGTGCCTCTGCTCCTCCGGAAGCGTCTCGAGGATGTCAGCCGCGTCTCCTCTTAAAGAAGCCGCCAGGTGAAAAGCTTGGGCTCGGGGATTCCATCCATTAGCTTCCGCTACCATCATAAACTGGGTCTTGTATACTTGCCAGGATGATTTCCCATCAAATGTTGAGAGTTTAATATTGGCTAGGGAAGGCACAAATGTCACGTTGGGTTCCTCATGTTTGTTTGATATTTGCTTCTCCAAGCTTTCAATCTTCTTATTCATATTGTCTAATGCTTCTTCAACGTTTTCTTCTATCTCCAGAACTTTAGTTTCAACTGAAGTTACCTTATCTTCCATTGCAATCATCTTCTCCTGAATGATGTTGGAGAATTCTTCTTTAACACTTACAATGTCCTTCTTAAGTTCCTTTTTAAGCTCCTCCTGTCCAGATTTTATCTCTTTCATCACCTCGGTTTTAATCTCTTCTTGTCCAGCTTTCATCTCTTCTTGTCTAGCTTTCATCTCTTCTTGTCCAGCTTTCATCTCCTCCTGTCCAGATTTTATCTCTTTCATCATCTCGGTTTTAATCTCTTCTTGTCCAGCTTTCATCTCTTCTTGTCCAGCTTTCATCTCAGCCATCTGCTCCGCTAATTTTTCGAGAAGACTTTTCATTAAATCCATATCCATTTTTCTTGTGACACGCTGCATCAACTCTTCAACCCCGATTCTGACACCAGTTGTACCGAGCTTCACGGGTTCGTGTTGATTGAGAGTTGAATAAAGCAATCACTTAATGAACACAAGACTTTTATTCGTAAAAAAACTTCACTAGATAAACGAAATTCCCGCTGTAACAATCACAATTATACAGCTACAATTCGTCAGATATAACAAGAAACAGCTTCTAATCACAGGTCTCAAATACCTCAGACAGAGAACAACTAGCAGTCACAACTAATCGTCTTCACTCACTGATTGTCTTCACAAAAACTCTACTGACTCTTCCATGTCGGGCTGCGGTATTTATACCTGACTTGGCGGAGAAATCTACCAATTTCGCCAAGGCTCTGGAAGCTTCTAGACTATCTCGGAAAATATTGGTCCTAGAGCTTAGGTGATGGATGTTTCCAGAAGTATCGATTTCTCGCCAAGTCGCCAAGAATCTCGCCAACCGTCGCCAAGTCGCCAAGAATCTCGCCAACTGTCGCCAAGTCGCCAAATCATTAGGAAATCCGCTTTTAAACTACAACACGTCTAAATACCGCAATTTTTGCCCAAAATGTGAGAATTTCCGATCTGTCTGAGATATTTTAAGACAAATATAATCATTGTTTATAAATTTGTAACAGTATGATGAAAAATGACATGCATACTAGAATGAAATGATATTGTACAGACAAATATTGTTTCTGCCTGCAACATCATGATAGTGGGATTTGAGTCTGGAGACACAATTGTGAAAGACTGCATTACAATTTCTTAAGTATTGCCATATTAGTCCTGCATCTAGTAGCAAGATTTGAGGTGATATTGGATTACACTCCTGTATTCTTCAGTACACATTGTTGGTAATGAGCAGCCAGTATTACATCTGAGGTGTTGGAGCTCATGATCCTCCTAGACTTTTAGCATTTGTCATCAGTCATATTCCAACAGGATAATGCATGATCTCATGTGATATGCAATTTTCAGGAGTTCTTTACTCATCAGATTGAATAATTTCTTTAACCCATTTGTTCTTCTAATACATAGATTATCAAAAATGTGTGGTCCATGCTGTACAACTTCCCATGGATATACTAGATCAACTTCGGCAATATGCGGATGCCACATGGACTGCTAAATCCCAAAGATGCATCCAAAGCCTCTTTGATTCTATGCTGAAGCATGTGACAGCAACTATAGTCAACACACAATGATATCTACACTAATAACAGATTTTGTCAGCCACACTTTACAAGAGGCTGTTATTTCAGTCATTTGATTTTTTATAATGTGTTACCAACCAAATAATTTCTCCCATAATATTTCTAGTTTTTCTCAGTCTTACATTTTGGGTAGGGATTCATGCTGTTTATCATTATAAGATTAAGTTTATCATTATATATATAAACAGCTTTCTGTATTATTATAATAATAAATAAAAAAATTATTTAGCATTCAATTTGAAACATTGAGTTTCAGCAATTAGCAGTCAACTGATATAAAACTAATACAAATTTAAATAAAAATTTTTATGATTTCAAAATTTTTAAAGTATAAATACAGTAGACACTCATTTTTCTGAATCATTAATTTATGAACACTGACGTTTTTCTAACTATGGCTATTCCTTAACATGTGAAATTACAGACATAATGATAATTTTAATTCCCATACATGAACTAAAATTTCGATACTAAGAAATAGTTTTCTTCTTTGATTTTTAATTTTTTATGTGATTGCTTTTTCACATAATGCTAGAAAACTTGATTTATTCTTGAACAAGGAAGCATCATAAAGCAAGTATTCTAGACATTTGATGGGACAGAGATGTCAAACTGGACTCCTGTTCTTTCTGTATAAATGGATATAGAACGGCAAAGAAGCTTAAAAAACATGAGCTTTATTGTTCTGTAATTGGTTTTGTTTCATTTAAAACAATTGAATTTACAAAATTTTGTTTGCAGAGAGGGAGTTTGAAACAGTCCCATTAAGGAATTTAAAAAATGTTACAGTTGAAGAAACATGTAAATCTTAAAGTTAAAAAAAAAAAATGAAAAATAAGAAAATTTGCTCAAAAAATATGGAATTCCAAGAAACAGCTTCTTGACAATTTTAAGAACTTAGAGAAAAAGTCCTTGGATAAAGAAACAGTATCAATAAAAAAAAGCCCTCTTGAAAATATTATACAGAAACAAAACATCCTAAACTGAAAAATGCTTTGCTTGCTTGGCTAAGAAAAAGCAGAGGAAATACTGAAGAGATATCCAATCTGTTTTGCTATGTATGTGATCATAAAAAATATAAAGCATCTGGCATTTGGCTCTAAAAAATTTAAAACTAAACATGGTTTGAGCTTTAGAAAATATTGCGGTAAAAGTGAAGTTGTGAATAAAATTTTGGAAATTGATGGCAAAGAAGGGGTATTGAAATTACTACTTTTGGAGTATAACTCAAAAGATGCTTTCAACATGGATGAGCCAGGTTTATTTTTTAATGTCCTACTTGGAAGACAATATTATAATCGAGAAAAAGCTAAATGAGTAAAAAGGTGAAGCAAAAAATTACAGTGTTCCAGCGAATATGAATGGAACATAAAACTGTATCGGCTTTTCAAGGAAAATATTTAAATCCTAGATGTTTAAAAACTATCTTTTGCAAATCATGCTAATATTAAAGTTCAAATAATTGAAAATATTTATGAAAATTTTCTAAGAAACTTAGGTCAATCTTTTGTTATCAGAAAATCCTAAAGTTCTAAATGTGGATAACTGCATAGCACAAGTTGAAATCTCAGATCTAGAATTGATTCATTCATACGGAGTTCCTACAGCATAACTTCTGCCTTGAAACCCTTGGATAAGGGTATAATCAAAACTTGCAAAGAGTGATTATGGGCTTGGAGTAGCAGAGGCTTTATGAAATTGACCTCCTAGGAGCAATGCATTAGTTAACCAATGTTGGGGAAAATGTTGAAGGAAAGACAACAAAAAGCAATTGAATATGCAGACTTTGATGCGTGATTTTTCCTCAATAAAATAAAAGTAAGTATTGTTTTTAAGTATGAAATTTGTTTTGCATTGTTTCTTATAATGTGCAATCTAAACAAAAAAATCAGATCACAATAATCTAATATCTATTTCCTTATTTTATATATTTTCTATTTTAAGAACTACCAGTCCTTATGAATTCATGAAAACAAGCATCTACTATATATAACTTTTACAAGTAATCAATTGAAATTACTAAAAAATTAAATTAATTAGATTTCAATTTTAGAATTATATAAATTTATTATTGAAAGATAAAACAGAATTGCAAACTTACGTTTTTTGCCATTTATGTGATCCAAAAAATTGATTGAATCTTTCACAACACAATCGCAAACATTACAATAATACCTAAATAGAAACAAAATATAAATGCTAAATACATGAATTTTTTTACTTTCAAATAAAAAAAATATTGCTTTATTTGAATTATTTTTCAATTTATTATGCTACTCAATACTCAATATAAGTGTACTATAGTTTCTAAAAATGTAACCATTCGATTTCTAAAACAAAACAAAATTTAAATAAAAAAAAACATGAAATATATAAATAAAGGAACATTACTCTGTGATGTGTTTACTGCTCATATGATAAGCAGTAAAAAGATCAATATAAATAAAATTGTATTTCATATTTAGATGTTTATGAGTATTGGTATAAGTGGATTCAAGTCTCTTGTTAAAAATTTCCAAACATTGTTGTTAGAGTGGTTATTCAATATTGTTGGGGTTGGTGTAAATATGTGCATGTAAAATAAACAATATTAGTTTATTTTACTAAATTTCTTATGATACATAATAAACAAATATTATTCTAATTCAATAAAAAATTTTAAAGTTTAAATATTACTTTAATAATTTAGAAAAATGTTGTAAAAAAATATTAGGTGTTCTCTCTATCAATGCATACAAATCAAAATCAATTTGAAAATGATACTCAGATATGATAAAGATAACTTTTCAGATAATTGTGTCAAGACAATGAAAATTATCTCTACAGGAGCATTATTTATGATTAAACTTATTAACTATATCAAAACTGATTTCATGCGATTTTATATAAAAACCAGGATTGCATTAATATTAAATATAGTTGGCTGCTTGAGTTTTATAGCACTAGGTCCAAAATAGGATAAGCAGCACCAAACAAAAAATATACATTTCTTTTGAAATCCAAGCAACAATTAAAACTAAGTAAAATATACTAAGGTATAAATTGATATAAACATGTATAAAATGGTAAAAATTTAAAACATACTTTGTATTATAATTTAAAATTAAATAAAATGTTTAAACTCCATCAATCTTAGAAAAGCAAAAGGGCTATGTTGTGGTTTGCCTAAAAGATAGGGTAAGAAAATTAGTACTGAAAAAATAAAATGCTGACGTTTAAAATCATGATACAAGATTCAATTATGAATATGGGTTTGAATCATTTAAAAACAAATGCTTTTGTAAGAAATGCATGTGCCCGATACGAAGGTGAGTTGATCCAACATCATTACTCTTTGTAGTTGTGAAATTGATAATGGAGTGAAGTATGAAAAAATTATAAGCAGTTTGCTATTGACCAGTTGAGTTTGATTTTTGACAAAAACAACTAATAAATATTTTAAGAGTTTTCCTTACATCAACTAATGGTATTGAAAGCTGTAAAAAAATCTTGATGTAGATTTAGCTGTTTCATTGGCTTTCTCATTGCTTTCAAAACAAAGGAGATTTGGGATTAAAAAAATAGTATACATCTCTTGCTAACAAGGGAATCTAATGCTCGAAAAATTCTGGGCAGAAAAGAATGCCATGAAAAATTACAACCTTTCAAAACTTCGAAAACACTCAAGCTGTTAGTGTACACACAAAATTTATATTGAAGAAGTTGACATATAGCTATAGCTTCAACTTACTTAAAGTTAGAGCAGAACAAATGAAAATTTTCAGATCTATAATTAATGTATTGAGACATTATTGTCAATGTATTAAGTATAGAGAAGAAAAAACTTTTATTTAGAAGGAAAGGCACTTTTTGATAACTAAGAGAGCAACATATTAATTATTTTTTAGATCATTATAAATTTTTATTTGCCTACAAAAATATTTTATGGGGGTAAACTTTGAAAATATTTGCAAATTCACACTTACCCACCAGTTTGGGAAGCAGGTGTTGTCTTTGTGATAACAGTTGTTTTTCCTAATTTTGATTCCAAGTCAACCTGAACAGTTATAAGATCAATTAAAACATGAGAACTGTATTGCAATATAGCTTAACTGGCACTAAAAATATGAAAAATGACTAACAAATAACATTTCTCGAAAATTTCAGATATTCTACAGTATTTTAAAAATTGCATACATATATATATATATATTGCAATTTTTTACAAGTTAAAGATATGATATATTCAGAAGAAAAACTTAAATTTAAATCGAGAATAATTCTAAAAAATTAAATAAATGTTAAATGCTAATGATTTTTGTTAACATACATTTTATATAAAACATGCATGTGTAATTTAACAATAAAAATTAAGCAAAATGCATCACTATTTTAAATCTATCACATATTTTCAGATATTTACTGGTAATATTATTGAAAACTTAAAAACTAAAACTTATCCATTAAAGAAGAGAATATGGTATAAAGAAAATATAAATCCAATATTAAAAGTGTCACATGATTATTTTTTAATCTAACACTGTACAGAAATCTTTTTAAACTGTTATTCAACAAAATAGAACAGATCATAACTCTACATACATATATTTGTGAATTTCAATAGAAGTGTTACAGATTTTTTTAAATCTTTATTAATAATATGAGAAATTCTGAAAATTTATATTCTGTACAGGTTTAGTTTGATCAGTTTGTTGCTCAACAGCCATTTTTTGCACACAAGTAATAATTAAACGGGATCCATGGTTTAAAGTAGATTTTGAAACGCTGAACTGCTGTATTCTGCACAAAGCACTGCATAATAACCATACACACATAGTTATTTTCAACAAAACAGCAGAATAATTAAAGCTTAGCACATGAAAAATCACAATTAAATAGATTTATGACTCGTTATTTGCATTGATACTAAGGAAAATGTTACATATTACTAAGAAGAAAGCATCTTTAGAAATTTAATGCATTTTATATACAAAATGATAAACCTTATGGATACATATTTGCTTTCTGATATTTCATAACATATTTTCTACTATAGCTTTAATTAGTTATTATATATAACTAATCAAAGTTTACCACCATAAATTTTGTTTATTGATAAAATCCAATCATTATTTGGATACATTTTATATTAACAATAATAATTTTTGGTACATACATCATTTTAAATTTCTTCATGTAATTTAAGAAATGTGTTACAATACATTCAGTCATTAAAAAACTTATAATAATATCAATATTGTGACAAATAAATGAAAAGATTACATGTTTGCTTGTAAAGTTAGATTAAATCAAGATAAACTTTTGGTGTTATTTCAATGCAATTTTATTATGGCAATTATGGGAACCAGTAAGATGATATCAAATTTTAAATAATATACACATTAAAAACTATCATTCATTATTAATCTAAAAATGATAGAAAAATTGAGATTGGAATAATCAACAAAATTTTCTGGTAAAATCTGACCCACATGCAAACTAATCAAATCTATAGCGGAAAGTCATAAAATCTTAGAATCTGAATTTATTATAACTATAAGATTTATCATCTTAAATGCATTAAATATTAATTTTATACTACTATTAACATTCATATCAGAAATAACATGTTTTAATTAATTTATTTTAACTTCACTAGCATTTTAAGTTATGTGAATGTTCAGCTTCATAAAATTGCATATTTGTAATAAAAAAGCTTAAAATTTTAAATAGTTTCATAAAAGTGTTCATTCATATTCTAACAGATTGCAACCCTTATTCATGATTTCTGGATTCATGCAAATCTCATTTCTTAGCAGAATTAAATTTCTAAATTAAAACATTTTTGTAAAAATATTTTTAAAACAAAAGAAAAATTCATCATAATTATAAAATATATATAAATTACATAATTAAGTTTGAAATCCATAATTTTTTTAACCAGCAGATATTCCGCTGGTGTCATAGCTATATGATCATAGCTTTCTATTAGATTTTATTGTTTAAATGAAAATCAAAAAAACGTCCTAAAAATATATTGAGTTGCATAAAATTAATGATTCATGGTATAAGGATTTGAATAAAAAATGCTAAATTAAAATTTACTTAGCACTACAATCTTAAATGGAAAATATTTATCTTTAATCAATAAATTATCTTTTAATTAATTTGTATTATTTTCATTTTTTTACTCACATCCTTATTTTACAAAATAAAGAAATATAAATGATTTTATAATCGGAAATTTCAGATTATAATCTGTGATTATTCATTATGTTTACAACTTTAATATTTAAATTTTCTTAGAAATATAAGTACAAAAATATATAACATATACTACTCTTTTAAATTAAAATGTATTTAATTAACACATTTATATAAAATATACATATATTATTATTAATATTATGTTACATTTTACATGGACACATGCCCTTCAAAGCAATATTGAAGTATGAAAGAAATATATTTTAACTTAAAGCAATAATAAAGATTCAATTTAAAACTAATAATGATTAGATAGGACAGAAACATTTGATTGGAAATTGGAAATGTTAAAATTATAAGCAAATATATTTCTTTACTTTTTGCTAGCCCTTCATATTCTATACTGAGGAAAAATTCATTTTTTTATTTATTGCACTTTAATTATTGAAGTATATTTCAAAATAATTATGTGCACACCATAAGTAAACAAGTGTTTACAAATAGTAAGTTTGATGTGCTTCAGTAAGAATTTCACTAACAATCCAAACTTAGAAAAAAATTAGGTTCTGTCATTTGAATTAAATGACATTTTAGATTTTGACAATTTATTTTTCTTGAATATATAAACACAATAAATAAAATCATTTACTATACCAAACAACCTGGAACCAGGGAGTACGTGTACCTTCCTGGGGCTTGAGCAGCCACCAGGCACGTCGGCAAGTGGTGGATAGCCAAATGCCCTGTAGGAATGACAGGATAGCCTTGAATATAGAATCAGAGGCCGCGAACCAGCTCCCGTAAACCCTGGTGTTATGCGATCCGTGCCTAGGGCTAATTGGCACCGCGGTATTGGTGTTTTAACGGAGCCTCTAGTTGCTTGGCGAACTTCTAGAGTAATTTGCCTTGCCCAGTAACTCGGGCAATGCTGGGTGGACTTATATTACCTGAGCTTTTTAATTGTTATCTTGTGGCTGAAAAGACACAAGAAATAACAAACCTTTCTGCATTTGCAGGTGAAGCCTCTAAAGTAACCCTTGCTGAAAAAGACAAGGGAACTCAGAGGCAATCTTGTAAAGGGGCAGCAATGAATGAATCCTTCACTTGAGGTAGAAATGACCTCCAAACCATCTTCTTCTGGTGAAAGTCAGGAAGCTATTCCTAGCATGACTGACTTTCTGACCAGATGGGACTGTTTCAGCAAGACCTTATGTGCTGGAAATGTCATATGCAAGAGGAAACGGCAGAGCATGTCATTTACGAATGTGAGGCTCTTGCCCTCCCTAGATTAACTTCTTTAGGCTTCATCCATAACTAGAGAGTTACACCTAGACTCCATTAAAGGGTTATCAGACTTTATTAGTAAAGTGGGTGACCCGAGCAACTGGAACTAGAAAACATTGGGTTTGGAGTTAATGGTACAAAATGCTGATAAAAGCAGAGGTGCCCAATGATATACAAACCCAATTTTAAGAAGAAGAAGGAGAAGAAGATACCAAACAAGGTCACTAGCTTCATACATTTTCTTTTTTTTATAAAATGATTTTATCTTTTTTGAAGGAAAATACAATAGTAAATATACTTGCAAAACAAACACAATTACAGTAGAATTCAAATTATCTGAACTCTGTTTAACTGAACTGCTTTCATAATTTCAGAAAAATAAATTAGATAGAAGAGAAGGAAAATAAAAAAAGAAAGGGTAATAGAAAAGAGAAGATGAGAATGAAATATTACTTGAGGAATTCAAAAATATTCTTTTAAAAATTAATGGATATTCAGAAGTTAATGATGAAGATTTAGGAGAATGGATTACTGAGACTAGATTTCAAATTGCAAATGATATCATTTGCCGGCTTTGAAATACATCAAGAGTCAGCCCTAGTTTGATCACATGTAAATTTTCACTGTCATGAGGATGTGCAACTTGGCTGCCTAAAAATGGATAAAGGCAGTGAAACAGCTTATTCTAATCAAGATGCTCAGCAAGCAATGATTTTCATTTATAGCACAGTACATATATATTGCATTAATGTACGGCACACTTTTACATGTTAAAGTACTTATGTCTTAACATGTAAAAGTGTTGGATTTTCATTTGATTAAACATTCTTTTTCTTTAAAAATATGTAGCTTTTTTCTCTCTTTTCAACACATTTTTTCCCATAGCTTCTTTTTTAGAAAAATCCAATCATCTGAATGATGCCTGGTCCCAAATCATTTGGATAATTAGAGTTCTACTGTGTATTTTTTTATACAGTGTGAGGTGAGCATTCTTAATTTAGAGAGGTATCTATATTTATATATATACAAACACCACACTAAGATATGTATTTCAAGGCTGATATTTAAATATTTCTATAAATTAAAATCTAAGATAATTTGGTAACATTCTCATAATTTTGTGATAGGAATAATTGAATCACACTGCTTCTGTTATCGAGATTTTTGTGAGAGCACTAATTAGGGTAGATTTATAGATTCAAATGGATTTCAAACCATTACAAGCACTTCTGCCCAAAATGGAAGTCCAACTATGAACTGTAAGATGACAGAAAATCAAAGGTAGGAAATTAAATATTTTTTTAATGTACAAAGAGTATTATAATTATTTTCATGCAAAATGTTGAAACATTTTGTAAAAATATGTAGTCTGTGTTTTCAGCCTTTACCTTCAACTTCAAAATTTAAATTGCTGAGCTGGCAGCCAAATGGTTAGCCCTCTTACCTTCGGTTCACCAGTTCGTGGGTTCGAATCGCAACTTGGGCATGGATGTTTGTAGTGGTTCGGAATACACCTTAAACCATAGGTCTCAGTCTAATTAGCCCTCGTGTGCAAAAAATGACCATTGAGCGACAAACAAATCAAAATTTAAATACTCACTACTCAAAATAATAAAATCTTACAACCAAGTGTCTCATAGTTAAATTTTTATAAGCATAATTTTCCAAACTAAACTAAAAAATTTCACTGTGCTCACTGATGTAATTAGATAAATAAAAATAATAAAAAAAGAAACTCAATATATATATTTCATATATTTCAAAAATCGAAATTGATACTCAAAAATAGCAAGATTATTATCAAGCAATACAAGACCTTGCTAAAAATAAGATACTCAGCTACTCAAAAGTATTTTTATTCTTCGGAAAATATAATACTTCACTGATTTATTGTACTAAACTTTTACTAAAGATATGTGATTTTTCTATCATGGAGAGTCTTATTTTATCCAAAAAATTTTGATAATTGATGTTTACATTTTAAACTTTTGTTCAACAAAATACTATGCAATGTAACTTACATCAAACCAAATATTAAAAACAAACTAATAGCAAATACACAGTTTGATTTAATAGTCCAGTATAAAATTTGAAATGTCAGGCACTTAAAGATTAAATCTTAAACATAAAACAAAATAATGGACAATTACATAATAAATTAAAGCAAAATTCATTTTTAAAATAAATTCTAAATCATTTAGAATTTTAAAAGAAATATCTACCCTATAGTCTCTTGGTTTGAGAAATTCTCTGCGAACTGGAGGTTGTTTATCTGTTTTCCAATCAAAATCAAATTCATCCTCTTCTAACTTTTCATTAGCCAATTTTTCATACTCTTCTCTGTCCCACTTTCGTCGATAATCATCTGGTCTCTGCAAACATAAAATCAAATTAAAATTTAAAGTTTAGCACATAATAATTTAAACTAAAGTATCATTGTACAGTTATTAATTTAATCAATAACAAAATTATTTTTAAAATGACAAGGGCATAAATGAAATTAATATCGTTATAGAATGATATTTAGAATCTACAATAAAATATTTAACTGAAATTGGTAATTTTTTATAATATACATGGTATAAGATAGATTTTCAATTTGTTTTTAAAATTGTATCTTACAAAAGAGGGAGGTTGATGAAAAATAAGTTTAGAAATGGTTTGACATTGGACAGTCATCTTTGCTCATAAGGGCTAACCATTTCATGACCAATGGTTTAAAATGTTTTCTAAGCCACTAAAAACTTCTAAATGAGAATCTTATATACATATTATTGAACTAAAGGCTGCCAAAGAGCAAACCTTTCTGCTACTCTTTTACCAATGTAAAGAAGAGATATTATATTTATGGTTAGTAATGTATTATAGCCAATATAATACACAGCTTTAGATTTTTTTACATTGAAATTTTTATTTCATCATTATTTTGTTGTGATAAAGTGGAAGATATTATTACAGTACTTTATTGCTAGTTTGTCAAAAAGCAATGCCACAATCAATATGGATCTACTTATTTGTATATACCATATTTCAGAACATAACATATATTTTTAACCTTTTATTGCAAAAGTACTTGATTAGACAGCATTTATTTATCAATAAAAATTTACAAATGTTTAGCCAACTGTTTTATTACCTATTATATTAAATATTAAAATTTCATCCATATTTCCAACATGTGACAGTAAACAACTTTTTTGTAAATCAGTAATAAACTTTTGAAGACAAAAGGAAAAACTGACTTATAAAGACAGTAATTATTCAGGTCAGAAGTAGTTCTTAACTCAAATTATGTCTAAATTTAATTAAAAACATAATATTTTTAAAGTATGCATGTATTAAATATATATGATATCCAGTTAATAAAAATGCATTTTACACTTTTTGATGGAGCCAATATTTTTTTAAATAATGTAAAAAATACTACATTTGTGTAGAATTTATGCATTTGCATGTACTTAAAACAATACAAAAATTCCTTTTTTGCATCCTCTAATCACAAATGGAAAAAATTATAATCCAGATTTATTTGTTGAAAACTATGATTTAGTTTCTTAAAAATTGATTTTCAATGAGAATTGAAATTTAAAAAAGCTTTCAATTAAAAAGTTTTTTTAATAATCAAACATTTTTGGCTAATTTCAACTCAATAAAATTTTTAAAATATATTTGAGTTACAAACATAAAAGAAAAATAATATAAACAGATACAGCATACATTGTGAATTTTAAGAATAACAAAAAACCCAGAATAAACCCAGAAAACAATTTTAAACTATAAGACACAAATAAATTTTTTTAATCATAATTAAGGGATCTCCAGTAACAATGATATAGATTATCTATTTTGAATTTTGATTATTATAATATATACTATCTTCATTTGAAATTATGAATAATACGTTAATTTGAATGATAAAACTGAAAAAACAAAAATGATTCAACATCAATTTTAAAAGAATAATTTAGTGTTTGACATATCAAAATAAAATACATAAATATCTTACACTTGTTGAGGCCATTTTTTCCGCTTTTATATCTGTTACACTTCAACTATGTCTATAAGATAAAAATATAAAATTATTAAATAAGCAAATGAAAATATATCAAATATATAAACATTACATGCATGCTTTTCATAAAAAGCTATATTAAAATTATTCTAGCTTTTAAGAACTGCAGCCTCAGTATAAAATATGATAATATACTCAAAATTAAATAAAAATGAAGTAATCTATAAAATATCAGGCTTTAAATATTCTTTAGAACAAACTATTCATGTATACAAAATGAAATAAGCAAAAATTAGAGCAATAAAAATAATAACAAAATTTTTTATTACAAAATGCTTGACAAAGTTTTTTTAAAAAGAATGACCAGTGTTTAATACATTTTAATAGCCAAAGTGTATCATACACTGAACACAAAAAAGAAATAGTAAGATACATTCAAACATTAAACAAATTTTAGTAAGAAATGAAAGTAATAAAAAGTCCTTAGTTATAGGTAAAAATTATGAATATTGAAATCTTAAGAATAATTTAATCTAGCATATTTATACTTTTTCAGAACTCATTTAATAATTTTTTAAGGACTATTCAAATATTATGCAAGAAAATTTTTAGCATTTTTTATACACATCAGTGTCTCATTTATTTACAGATAAAGCAAATGACTAATCTCCTCCTAATAAGTGAGATTTTCAATGTTTCATCTCCTTTTTTAATGCCTCAAAGCAAAATTAAAATCGATTTACATACCATCATATTAGAATTTATATTATGATGATTTATTTCATATAATTGTAATATAATTCATATAATAAACATATACAATTTGTTAAACTTTCTAATGCTATACACATTAATTTATAAAACATTTTTAATTTAATCAGGAGACATTTAATTATTTTTGAACGATGTATCACTCGCATTAAAATTTTTTTATTTAGAGACAGAAATAATAAATAAGGTTTCATAATGAATTCATCTTCACAACATATTCATATCAAACATATTTCGGATTTTCAAAGCGCATGCATTAAATTATTTGATAATTTTTAATAAATTATACACTTTCATTCAGTACCTTTTTAACTAAAGGTATAAATAGTAAGATAAATATTATTTCATAAAATCCACTTTGAAAAATGACAATAATCTAGGAAATCTACAAAGGTTTCAAAGAATTGTATTATTAATACAATACCAAAAATATAGCTAGTCAATATTTCAATATAAGAAAAGGAATTGTATTCACACAATTTTCTTACTTTTGCAAATAAAAACAAAAAATCAATAACAACAAACAATGATTTTAGTACACACAGATTTTATCTAACTTTCTTTATATTGATTAATTGATGAAAATATAAGCTTTTATTTTATAATGATATGATAATAATATATAGCGATTGTGATAGCTTCAAAAAATTATTCCAGTTGGAGATTATTGTTTATCCTTTAAAAATAATAGTAATATTACATTAGAAAATAAGTTTTAACTTATTGATATCTTTTAAGAAAAATGTTAAAAATTTTAGGATTGTTTTCATAAAAAAGGAATGGCAATACACTTATTGATATACATGATGTGATGATGAGTTGTTTGTATTTGTTTCTGTTTCGACACATTGACGTGTTTCCTTTTGACGTTTATATTAAGTTGTGATCACACACATTATAATCTGCTCCTATAAATTTAAAAATAAATAATAAAAAAATAAATTTTTATAAAGTAAAAATAAAAATTTACTAAACATATGCGACCGAGCATATGAAATAAATTATAGAATTTAAACTTCCATAATGTTTGCACATACTTAATGAATAATATAATTTCTGTCGAAATTTTGATTATAGACTAATATAAATAGTATTTATGTGTTCTTAACTAGAAGCATATTGTCATTTACCATGTCTGAAACAGACAGTGATTTGGATTTTCAAAGTGCTGATGAAGATACTGAGTCGGATATCAGCAATCAACCACCTTCAGAAATAGTTGAAAATGCTTCAGATGTCGTTAATTCGGCCCAAAAAATAACTGAAATTTCCTCTTCAAACTCCAATGTCTCAGAAAGTGCCAACAATAAACTCAATAATTCTCAAAATGAGAAACAAGATGATATTGAACAGTGCAAGAATAATAAGGAAAATCCTTCATGCGATACACTTTCTAATGAAGATGATACAGGAATTAAAGAAATTGAATCTGGCTCACCAAACACCTCAAGTATTGTGGAAAGTTCCAAACAAGAAAAACACCGTGTGCCATTGAGACTAGAAAAGAAAATACAACAAAAAGCCAAACTTCCATCTGTTGAGAAATGTGATATCAACAAGGAAGAGTCTGGAGTATCTGAATCTGTTAATCAGAATGTAGTTGATAGTAAAAAGGAAGAGGTAATCTCAATTTTAGATAACCAAATATGTGATTTTGCATTTAAACTTGTTCAACTTATATTTTACAGATTTATAAGTGATTGACTTTCATTTTCACCTGTATTGATTGCAGTTTCCTTAGTTATCATCTATGCACACTTGTATGATTGGGAATGCCATAAGGGATCAATCTTATTGAAATCAAATTCTTATCCAAATTATTTATTTAATTTATAGACATTATCTTTTTGAGAAGCAAATAAAATAATTGGTATAAATCAAATTTCAACTATTTATGAAATTTAAACACCAAATCTTTCATTTGACTCAAATCATTTAAAATTTTCTTTCAAACAAGCTTTTTTTTTTGAAAGTTTTTAATAAGAATAATGATATTTTTATTGTCTCATTGTCTTTTAAAGTTAGAAACTAAAATTCATTTATCCATAATAAGAAAGGAATTATAACTCCATTTACATTTGCTCATAATTTTCATTGAAGCCAGCTGATAACTGAATGGTTAGCTTTCCTGACTCTTAAGTGTTCTGACTCCCAGTTTCAAATCTTGGTTCAGGCATGGATGTTCCTCTTTCTTTCTCTGTTTCCTTGTCTTATCTGCTGAGATTATGAATGAATATGACCCACCCTATAACCTGATTTCTGCTCTTGTGACGTGGGTTATGCTATTCGCCTCTATGATTTAGTTAACAGGTGCCCATCAAGTAAAGATAAATATGACTAACAGTTTCCGCCCTTGTTGTGGAAAAGTTTTTCATCCAGTATCCACTGTTAAAAATTAATTTTTTTAAAAATAGTTTGTGATGTTAAATGTGAAAAACTGTTTCTCATTTTTAAAGTTAAGAAAATGATTATTATGTATAATCCTAGACTATTGCAAATAATCAACATGTTGAAGTACCTAATGAATATATTATATAGACTTGTATAGATTGAAATACAAAATACTTTATAAAACTTTTGGTGTTTTTTGTACATTATTTAATAGTAATATTTGATAAACTTAAAAAATATAATTGCTATATATTTTTTGCAGTCTCATTCATGGGGGTTTAGTAGTTGGGGTACAAATCTTTTATCAACTGCAGCTTCATCTGTATCTACCTTTTCAAGTCAAGTGTGTAAGTATGTTTTAAAATGATTGTAAAAAATTATTATTTTTGTTTTTAAATTAACAATTCGAAAGTTCAATTTTAAGACCATTTAATAAGTTCGTGTAATTAATAATGGCTATGTATTTGAAAATGGATTGAAATTGAAAATTATTTGAAATTGTATATAAAATTTAATTTTAAATACCTGTTATAATTTTTTCTTCTTCATTCCCAAGTACCAAAAGCATAAGCCAGTTAAACAATGTCATTAAAAATTCTTATCACTGAATTTATTCAATTAATCTCAATCACATACAAAATTTAATTTCAAACAGTCTATCATTTTTTGTATAGCAACATATCCAGGTGCCAAAAGCATGAGGCAGTTAAATTATTTTATAAATATTTATCATTAAATTTTATTGCGAACTAGTGCATAATATAAAATATTAAAAATTACAATAAGTTATATTGATTTTTTCCCCTTAACTGTAATTTTTTATAATTTAATTTTTTAATTAAGAATATTCTGAAGATGCTTCTTAATAGATTAAAAATTTTGAAATAATGTTCAATATAACAAAATTTTCTCAAAAAGATTTGATAAAATCTTACTAGAGAATTCTTGATGTCATTCTAAATTTTCCTTCCAAGTATCAAATTTTCATTTTGAATATCTATTTCATTTTCTCTATCATAAGAGATACTAATAAGATAATGCTAAAAAATAAATTTTGTTCAAATTACTAAAATATGTTTTGAAAATATAGATTGAAATAAAGAAATATTAATTAGGTAGTTTTAATAACATAACTAACATTATTTTAAAATAATTTGTTTTTAATTGCCATATTTTCGTGTATATTATCCATAGCAACGTATTATTCGCAAGCCCCTTTCTTCGAGCAAAAGAAAAAAAGTGTTGCAGTATCCACAGCAACGTATAGTCAACTGCAATTTTTCTGAGAAATAGTTGAAAACTTATACTGCTGATAATTTAGTGCCAAATAAAATAAAAAATACACATTATGATTAAAAATGTATTGAATTCTGCAGAAAAAAATATTTATTATGATAAAGATCTGTTTGAATCCATCTCAATGCAAAGTGTGAGTAATTGAGATGAAAGCACAATATCAATCAATATCCAAGAAGATTCTAGTAAAACTTATTGATTTTTAGATTTTAATAACTTTTAAAAATGAGGTTAGACATTTTAAAAATAAACAATATTTGTTTTATTAAAAGTTAAATGAAAGAAATGAATTATATCTTCTAACTGCACATGGAATGCATTTTTTATTTTGTACCGTACATGATTAGTTTTTCACCTTAAATTACATGTTTGTCGACATTTTTTTTCATTTACTTTTGCTATAGCTCTCAGTTTAAAATTTGCTCTATAACTTAATAATTTTTACTTCACTATCACGATAAACGAATTTGAATGCTTTTAGAGTGAAACAGTGCAGGTCAAGACAGAATACAAAATGACGTTAGTGAATTGTAACTTCAATACTGTTCAGAGGAACTGAATTCGTTCTTGAGCGTAAATAGACAATGCTGATTATATTTATATTAAGTCAACTTAGTTGTAGTGCCATCTATTATTTATTATATGAAATATAAATGACTTTATTGTAAGCTTTTCTGATGAAAAATATTTTTTTTATCAGATTATCCGCAATGGCATATTATACGCACAACAAAATCAAGAACTTTTTAATGCATAATCCGTGGATTATATACAGGAAAATATGATATTTAAAATAAGTAAATATTATCTTTATAGTATTACCAAATTGGTATCATAACTATTATATTTAACTTGGTTATATTAAAAATATTGGTTTTGCTTGAAATTTATTCTCAATTAATTAAACAATTGATACCAGCCTTCTAAAATATCCTATGTAGTTTAACAAGGAAGTTGGCCTTCCAGATAAAAATAATAATGAAAATAAATTATTTTATGATAATTTTGTTCATTAATTGAGATAAAATTATATACTTAAGAAGCCACTACTTTTCTTAAAATTTTATAAGTAAGTACAAAATCTATTGCTCCATTGAACTTATAAAAATAAAAGTATTTTATGCTATTAAAAAAATAATACTTAACTCAATTAGTTTAAGTTGACATCACAGTATATTTAATTCACTATTTTTGATATTTTTTTATTCAACATGAATAGCTTTTACATAGAAAAGATTCTTGTACTTTATTAATGAAAAATTAAAAATATTCTTTTTGAATTGTATTTAATGCACTTTGCACCCATGATAAAAAGTAATACTTTTATCATGATTTTATCAAATTTTGATTTTTAGGTGAGACTAATTACTGCTGTGTAGCTGCTATGTTGCATTTATCTACCAAAAAGTATTTAATGCATGCAGTATTTTATAAATAAAAAAAATTTGAATTTAAATCAGGTTAGGGATTTAGTTAAATAGTCAATGCCTGTGAAATATCTTCGTCACAAAATGCTCTTGAAACTTATTTTCTTTCATGATCTACATTTTATTCATTCATAATTTGTGTATTTTAGTAACAGTTAAGCAGCAAAGCTTATGATCAATAAATCTGTCTTTCTATATTCTTCCAAACAGCTTCTTTAACAATTTTTGTATATGAATTAGAGATTTTCATTATTTTAAGATAATTTTATTCTAGTATTTTTTAAATTTTCCATTTATTCCTCTTATGTTAACTTTAAATATGAAATCTTTTTAACTCTAGCTATTTTTATGTGATTTTTTTTAATGTGTCTAAGTCATGATAAATGATGTTTTAATTTTGCAATATTTTTTGTTTACATATAAAATATAGCATTTGTTTCACTTCCATTAATTTTTATGTTGTATAAAATTTTGAAATTCACATTTTAGATAGAAATTATATTTTATGTTAAATGTTTTTAAAAGGGCTTTGAATTAATCTGGACTTGCTTTGTATTTCTGTTTAGTTTTCCCTTTGTCAAAAATGTAAATAACACTGAGTTTATTTGTGAAATAAATTGTATATTAATTTAATATTTCAATGTTATTTTCCTATTTTTTAAAAAATATTTAGAAAAGTGCCTTTTTTTCAGAATTTAA